>OX328124.1:5591631-5666631 GCA_946811695.1 Gonocerus acuteangulatus | reverse complement strand
TGTAGATCTACCATATTTCTTTATTGCTTTAACTATTTTGTTCAATACTTCTGCACTTATGTTTTATATTTTAGCTGACGAAGGCTACAAAAGAATAGCCGAAACATCCTGATTACAGATTTTTACAAAGATCGTATTGATGTTTTCCTAGCCGAACCCCAACTAATCCCTGATTGCTTATACTTCTATTAGTTCGTGAAAACTAACTACTAGAGTCCATTAGCAGAAGAAATAGAGCAGAATAGAAGCAACGTCTATTTCCGGTAGAGTGTTCAAGAAGAGGAAGACCACTTCTAGGATAGGAGGAACTTATAGTCTTGGTTCAACAGTCTTTATTCAGTATGTATAGGCATATAAAACCACACACAGACAAATATGCACACACACACACATGTCACGGTCGAGGTACAGTATCGTTTTTAGCGCGGTTCCTCCCTCCCTCCATAGGGATGAAACCCGCTTATAAGGTTGACCTCATGACGCAATCCGGAAGTGCCGACTAGAAAATCACGAAAATAACGGTGGCTCAAATTTATATATATATATATATATATATATATATATATATATATATATATATATATATATATTATATACGTATATATGTTTGTCTGTTCGCTCTCTAACAAAATGGTCCGATTTTGATGAAATTTGGTATAAAAATATTTTGTCTAAATTCAAAGGTCAAGTTCGTTAACCAACAGAATCCGTCTATGGTTTTTGGAGCGACATTCGCGCGAAAAAAAAATCGTAACGCTTACGTTTCTGGGTTTATATGCTTGCTGGTACTTGTTTTATAGGTTTCTTAACATAAGAAAACGAATGAAACCATTTTCAAGGCGATATCTGTAACCGTTTTTTAAAAAAAGTTGAACAAATGTTTTTGTAACTCATTATTTTTTTGTGGGTACTTAGAATCGCGGGATTAAATTGAAAATTTTTCTACATCTTGGAAATTCATCATAACTAAGAAAGTGGAAGGTGACCATTCGAATCCTTACTAAATTCTCCACAAATAAGGTTCTTAAGCCATTTTCGATGGGGTGGTGCTAATCAAAGAAATAAGTGTAGAAAAATTCGAAAGTGTTAGATTTGTTCTTTAGAACGGGTTTTTGTCTTTGTTTGACTCACTTTTTAATTGTTTTTTTTTTTAAAAATTTTTAGTAAAATAAGCCAAGAAACTATAAAAGGTATTGGTAATAAGTTTGGAGTGGCTGTGGTAATCAAGATGGCTGTGGCTAACCATGATGGCGTATAGATAGGTTTGTTTTGACTTCTCCTATCTATATAACCTTCCTCATACTGCTACAACTGAAGATATAATTATTGATTATATTATAGAAAGATTTAACTCACGGGAGAATGGAATTTTATTCGCCATCAAGCACATATTTACAATTTTTTAACACGTAAATTTGCTAGTAAAACAAGAAACTTAAAAAATGACAACGAATTTTTGGTTGTTTGGAATAGAGCCTTCTCAGCAGTAGTCGAAGAGTAAGTACGTTTTCAGTACATAATTGTATTGACTTTTACAGCCTTCCTCAAGAATGAGGATTAAGAATTATCCGCTTCGGTGTAAGTTGGCTACTGTCAGTTTTCTGTGATTTGTAATGTCTAATCTATTCCATTTCTTCGAGATGTTGTTGGCATTTTTCACAAAATACTAACAAAAAAATCTGTTCATTTCTATTCTAAGGTTTCCAAACGTCACTAGGAATAAGTACCGAACCGCGTTAAGACGACGCAGTTCCAGCGATTCGGTCTTTTTATTTTATAATTTTTCTTCATAAATAACGAGATATTTTTCCTGATAAATTATCTTTTTTCCATTTGATTGCCTAGTTTATAGCTTCTATTATTAAAGACATATTTAGCTTTGTTCGCACGTTGGTTTAAAGAGTAAAGCACCTTGTTGTCCACTCTCAATAAAAAAATAATAGTTTAACATATGTATATATATATATATATATATATATATATATATATATATATATATATATATATAATCAGTCCCGTAAAAGGCCCCAAGGGCCCAGAGAAGCAGATATTGTAGAGGTATCTGATTCTTGACCATACGGCACACTAGGGAGATAGTGTGGTCGCTACTATGCTCCGGCCGCCTGATTTTTCCCCTTTGCAGGTACCCATTAATTAATTAACTAATTAATTAAAGGCCGGGTGAGCCTAGGGACGATCTGGGACCCCAAATCCAACCCTCGAACGACGGCACTAGAAAAAAAATCTTTAGTGCGCGCTCGAGTTTTGAACCTGGTGTTCCAGTTCATTAGTCGAGTGCTCTACCACTGAGCTAACCTCGCCCCCATATATATATATATATATATATATATATATATATATATATATATATATATATATATACAGGGTGGTCCAGATAAGCGGGCTACAAGAGAAATACCTACTAAACGGTTGGAGATTTCAAAATTTTTCAATGCAGCTTCACTTCTCGTCGAGATCTATAAAATGGTGCACTCGGAAATAAGAAAATACCCCTTTTAAGGGCTCAAATAGACCTTTGAAGGGAAGTGTTTCCTCTTTACTCGTATGTTGCATTACAATTTAAAAAAAAAAAAAAAAACAAGGAAGAGCCGTGCACACGGGTTTTCGATGCGGCAAATATTTCTCAGTAAAAATATGTTTTTATTTGTATATAAGAAAATTGGGACTTAATATGCTCATTGGAATATGTTTTATAACCTATCTTCATGATCTAAAATATAGTTTAATGTTTTGAATATTATCTTCGTTATTTTAATATATTTATTTTTTAGCTAAAGTATGCTGGACATCTAACAATTTCTCAATTTCCAACAATTCCTTGACTTTCTCATTTCTCTTTTTAGTAAAACTATTCCTTTAACATTTACATTAGATATTAAATTGGAAAATAATGAGAAAAAAAACTAAAATTAAAAGAACACCAGAATGCAAAATGCGGATTCTATGGAGCAAATGAATTTGGCGGGACTGGAGTTGACAGTGCGTAGGTTGGTAAGACTGATGTTGAAGGAGTTCCGGGGAGGCTGTGATTGTTGCCATGGTAATAGAGCGGGAAGAAAGGGAATTATGGCGCCAATCTGATAACTTCACAATAACCTCTCAGCCGCCGATGAAGGGCCTAACTTCTCAGATAATGGCGAATTAGCCAAGGAACCGCTTAATCTCAACATTTCGTATATATATGTATATATATATATATATATATATATATATATATATACATATATATATATATATATATATATATATATATATATATATATGTATATGTATATGTATATGTATATAAATCACGTGTCTGTCTGTTTGTTTTGTTTTTCCGTTTGTCTAAATCTACACTGATTTTGACCAAACTTGGCATACAGGTAGGTCTTGATACGGGAAATCTCCTAGGATAGGTCAAAATAGTCAAATTTCATAATTTGGTCAAAAGTTTTGTGGAAATTGGCTACACTGAACCATTCAGAATCTGACAACCATTTTGAATAATGTCTCAAATTTATTTGTTGATGTTCCTGATAATTAGAATAACTCGAACTCATTGATGACTTTACATCATTATATAATCATGTAATGCAGTTTATTTCAATTTTATATCAACAGTCACTGTCTAACTAAGGAGCGCTGGCCTATCTTTGATAAGAGCTATCTACTCGCAGGCTGTGGTGCTGGCCTCTGTTGGCTGTTTTATGAATTGCTATGGTGCTGGCCTCTGCCGGCTGCATTATGAATTACTTGACAGATATATACAAATTCACACCGTTTGACCGATTTTATCGTAACTGGGTATACAGGTAGATCTTGATACGGGGAGAGTCATAGGCAGAAAGTGGGTGTAGCATGGCACACCGGGTAGCAGCTAGTATATATGTATATATATATATATATATATATATATATATATAAATATTCCAAAAGAGGGGGAAAATCGTCTTTCCCAGTTACTTTTTTACAAAGTAACTCATCATCAGGTGCAGTAATGCATTTTCGTTTATGTTATTGCAGAATAGTGCTGTTTCGGTAGACGCTGGACAAGCTATATTCATTTTTGACGTGGTTCCGGTTGTGTGGCTGCTTAATTTTAGACGGTAAAGTGAGAAAGTAATTTTACCTTCTGGAATTGAGAAACCCTACTACCGGAAAGACGTCAACAACAAATATACATGTATATATATATATATATATATATATATATATATATATATACAAACACACAAACATATATAACATATGTAGGCCTATATTTTTGTTTGGCTTTTGGAGCAGTATGGAAAGTTTGATCATATTCTTAGAATGTTTTTAGAATATGGTCTAAGGTTGTGGGATCGATTCTCACTAGGGTCGGTGGCTTTTCTTACAACAAATAGAAAAGTCCTCATTCCTATCCTGTAGATGATAACACATTTCCAACATCTGGCTTATGTATAAGATATAAAAAGAATAACAAAATAAAATGTCCGACTCGCAGGAACTGCATCATCTTAGCGCGGTTCCGTTCATATCTCTAGTGCTATTCGTAAAGGAATAGTAGCAGTTATTGGTGGGGTTCCATTCATATCTCTAGTGCTATTAGTAAAGGAATAGTAGCAGTTATTGGTGGGGTTCCATTCATATCTCTAGTGCTATTCGTAAAGGAATAGTAGCAGTTATTGGTGGGGTTCCATTCATATCTCTAGTGCTATTAGTAAAGGAATAGTAGCAGTTATTGGTGGGGTTCCGTTCATATCTCTAGTGCTATTAGTAAAGGAATAGTAGCAGTTATTGGTGGGGTTCCATTCATATCTCTAGTGCTATTAGTAAAGGAATAGTAGCAGTTATTGGTGGGGTTCCGTTCATATCTCTAGTGCTATTAGTAAAGGAATAGTAGCAGTTATTGGGGGGGGTCGATCTTTCGTGAATAATATAAAATAAAATCTCGAAGAGAAAATAGATTTAAGGCTCCACAACAGTAAACTAACAGTATCATGGCGACTTCCCCCACCTTCTCAACGTTCACTCTTGGAAACACTATAACAATGTTTCACAATTTCTTGCCTCGTTTAGTCAAATCCAATATAATTAGCAACAACCAATTAAAAAACTAGGTAAAGAGATACAAAAACCCGTTCAAAAGAGCAAAACTAAAAATTGCGAATTTTCAAGACCTTATTTCTCCGATTCACATCGCCCCATCAAAATTACATTTGCATCTTTTTTGTAGAAAATTTAGACCTTTCGAATGGTTACCTTCCACTCACCACGACTTCCCAATCATTTTCGAGATATTTTAGAAAATATACGAAAATCCCAAACCTTTTCATGCCTGCAAATATTTTTTCTAATATTTCCGTAAGTCCAAATAAATCCAAAATTTACCTTTCATAGATTAGATGAATATCAAACGTCTGGAAGAAGTTTCAACTGAATTAATCGTTTCTCAAAACCTTAACTGAAATTTTGTTTGTGTAACTGTGTTTCAGTTAATGTTTCTCGAAAACGATTACAGGTATCGCTTCGAAATGGTTTAATTCGTTTTTCTACGTGAAGAAACAAAAAAGTACTTACAAGCATATGTACTCAAGAACGTAAGCGTTAAGATTTTTTTTCGCGCGAATTTCGTTCCATAAAGCATCTTCAGGTGAACGGATTCTGCTGGGGGTTCTGACCTTGACCTTTAATTTAGACGACAAATTTCATCAAAAACGGACTATTTTCGAGCCACCTAGAGAACGAAAAGACCAATATATATATATTATTAATAATGGTATTTGAAACATGAAATTTTCTTTCGGCACTTCCGGGCGAGGGCAATTATTCTATCCTCTATTCTGGGAGGGACTCGAGGACTGGCTGGTTCATGAAATTCATACATGACCTGTGAAATCCTTAATGAGTAATTTCAGCGATTGGTTGAAAGCTTATGGCAAAGAGCTCTTGATAAGCTTTGAGAATAACCTCAGGAAGGCATTACTGTCAATTGTAAAATGTGTGGTAATGTCCTCCAATTAATGCCGCTGAGAGGCTCGTTTTTCAATATACTTATAATTTTGTTGTGCTACAAGATACATTTAAAAAAAAAAAAAAGTCCGTCTCGCAGGAACTGCATCATCTTAGCGCGGTTCCTTTCATATCCCTAGTCTAATTTGGAAAGATTAAAATAGAAGCAGTTATTATTTTGGTTCCACCAGTCTTTTTTTTTTTAATTAATTATTATAATGGCGTGTCAACCCTTAAGGTCACTAACGCCATTCCTGTGTGTAGTAAAGTCTTGAAAGGTCATGATATACGATCTTACCTGGAAGGGTCAGCTAACACTAGGTCCCGCTAGTTACAAGGTCTTGGAATCTTGGAAATCTATGTTTCTAACAATAAATTGTTTTTGTTATTTTACTTAACCAGTTTTATTTTCAAATACATTATACATAACTATAAGCAATTAAAAAATAACAAGGAAAAAAACAGACAAAAAGAACCGTTCGAATAAACGAAATCAATTAATTTAAAGTTTTAAGCACTTATTTCTCTGATTGACATCGCCTAATTAAAACTTTCTTCAGAACCTTTTTTGTAGAGCATTTAGTAAGCTTTCGAATGGTAACCATCCGCTTCATAAGATTGTCAACGGTTTTCGAGATACTAACGAATGTATACAAAGTTACCAAAACTTTTTTTGTCTGTTAATAAAATATTTCATTCTAACCCTTCCCTTACTCGAAACGTAACAAAAATTTCAACATATTAGTGTTGATGAAATTCGAACATGCACAATATGTTTCAACTGTATCCCATAATTCTAAGTACCAAAATCAAAGATAAACAACCCTCCCTAGGAAGGACGCTAGGCAGTTGAAAAGCTATATCTTGGAAATCCATATCTCTAACATTAAATTGTTTTTCTTATTTTTCTTAACCTGTTTATTTTCAAATACATTATCCAACTAAAAGCAATTAAAAAATAACAAGGGATAAAAAACAGACAAAAAGAACAGTTCGAATAAGCGAAATCAATTACTTTAAAGTTTTAAGCTCTTATTTCTCCGATTGACATCGCCTAATCAATACTTTCATTAGAACCTTTTTTTAGAGCATTTAATAAGCTTTCTAATGGTATTCTTTCGTTTACCAAGATTCTCAACCTTTTTCGAGATATTAAGCAAAGTAAACAAAGTTACTTATTAAGCATATGAACTCAAAAATGTAAGCGTTACGATTTTTTTTGCGCGAATTTCGCCCCAAACGCCATCTTCCAGTAGGAGGTTTTTGCTGGTTAACGAACCTGACCTTTCAAATTAGACGAAAGATTTCTGTACCAAATTTCATCAAAATCGGACCATTCGTCTGGGAGCTACAGAGAGAACAGACAAATATATATATATATATATATATATATATATATATATATATATATACAAATTTGAACCACCGTTATTTTTGGTCTCTAGGGGTTCTGAAACGCGAAATTTTCTAGCCGGCACTTCCGGGTTGTTTCATTGTATCAACCTTATAAGCGGGGTTCCTCCATATGGGGGAGGGAGGAACCGCGCTAAAAAGAAGAAAAATCAAGCAAGGTATTTTTGCGTAAGGCAATGTTCGTAAAACATGTAAAAAAAAATATCAAAATTGGCCGCCATTTGTCAATTGGACTGTAATGACCCAAGCATACAATTAAAAATATGCAATAAAATATTTGACCTTGAATAACACTTCAAGGACAATTTTGCGGGGGTCAATATGGTCGTCATATTTTCCCATCTCGCATTGGAGAATCATCTGACCCACGGATGACCATTATTTTTGTGACACCCTGTACATCGTCGCAGTAACCGTGGTCTTTGGAGACCATTTGTCATTATTATAATACCTGTTATCCTTCCGGGCCCTAACTTATAATACCTGTTATCCTTCCGGGCCCTAACTTATAATACCTGTTATCCTTCCGGGCCCTAACTTATAATACCTGCTATCCTTCCGGGCCCTAACTTATAAAAATCTTTCAGCTCTATGGCCAAGTCCCGGTATTTTCCTAGCTTCTCGGCGTTATTAATATTAATAGTATAAATATGCTTTAGCGGAGACTAAAGTGGGAAAAAACGTTTCACAAAATTGTCCACTGGGGCTCACGCATGCGCAATGGCTGTAAGTTATGGAGTACATTACGTAGTTTTTTTGGGTGTACCTAAAGCGTATTTATGTTCCTGAATTTGAGCAGAAGGCTCTAAACGAAATAATTTTATTATTTCTATTATTTTATGTATTAGATCTATAAATCTATTTAATACTGACTAGAGCATTTACTGCTAGGGAACGCAAAAAGCTGTCAGAGCGTTGGCTTTTAGTCCCGAAACGAAGAAATGGCCTTGTCACGAAAGTGGCTATCAGTCAACGAGGCATGAAAGCCCGCAGACACGAAAGTAGCTTTCAGCGTCGCATAGGCTAAAGCAGACGTACGCCACACATATCCAAAAAGTGAAAATACTTAATGTGTCAAAAAAGCGTAGACCCAGCAAAATTTGTATTCAACTTGTAGGCTTCCACACTCCGAGTCATTAAAACATTATGGTCTTCGGGTTTTGACTTTGTCCTCACTTTCTTCGGCATCGAAAGCGGTTCTCTGACTTGAGGAATCCAGCAGTGTGCCTGGCGAAACATTGGTGAAGAAAGTGAAGACACAGTCAATACCAGAAGACCATAATTTTTGTAACATTTTTATTGTTCGTCATATCGAAAGGATCGGCTTTGTGATTCTGAAGAAAGCGTTATTACCGAAAGGTGATTGGGCAGCTGAAAACAGACAGAAAGGAAGGGTGGAAGTGATTGGAAGTGATTACAAGGTAATTAACAGCGGTGATTGGAGTAACCGTCCAGCTGTCAGAAGTTCTGCTTGAAGCCTCGTTTGTTGGCTTCTACCCCCCACTCCTCTTCATTTCGTACCCCCACCCCCACCCCCGTCACTGCTCTCCAGTGCTGCCAACATATCCGAAATATTGTATTCTACATCTGGCTTTCGTCTTTAGCAATGAAATATATTCCTCGTATTCTTCAGCAGTTAGAAAAGAATTTTCAACCCTGGATTGACACCGTGGGGTGAAAAATACCCCACACTTTGACGTATTTTCTAATTTCTGTAAATCACAGAGCCTCCCTCCTTCTTCCTAAATAATCGTATTATCTTGTACAACCTAATATAAACAAAGCCACTTGTCTGGTAATCGCTGCATGAGAAGGTCGCGAGTTGTCTATGGGCTGTTTTCTACCCCAAGGCTAATTTTTTCGATCATCTGATAAATCTTCACTGGTCGATCACTTTTATAATACGGCTTTTTAAGTAACAAAATGGCCTGAAAAGTGCCCAAAAATGATTTTCACTTTGATTTGGACTACCAAGTGGTGATAGTTCTTGTGGGAGTTAGTGAACAACTGGAGAACACACCAAAACCACTGATGCTTGTTGTTTTGGGAGATGAATTAACACTTGATGGGCCTTGAATATCTTTCGTTATGTTGTACGAACCCGTGAGATGTTCATTTTGCGACAGAGAGGATGACGGGAAGCCGAAAACGCTATTTTTCGTGTGTAGAAGAGCGTTGTGCCGCGATCGCCGATCATCAAAATGTGTTGAATGTTAACGAGTCTCAATCGGACAGAACATTGTATTTTCCTAAAGTTCCTATTTTTTATGGCTTTTGATCATTCTAGTTTATAGTTCGTAAAAAATATTTTCAGTTTAGTAATATTTTTTTTCAGGATAATTATTTGGTGTATTTACAATATTGTGTTTTAGGATTTTCTAGTTATTTTGTGAATTTTAATAAATATTTTGTAGCTTTATTTCTGTTTGAATTTATTTCCCACTCTACAAATTGTTGTTGTATAAAAAAGCAAAAGAAAAAATTGAATTTTATTCATTTTAAAATTTTTCAAAGGTTTGGGGTAAAAGTTACCCCACGGTGTCATTAACGTAGATGACAATGACAGTGTCAATCCAGGCTTAAGATTCTTCAGTACAAACGAATCTGAAACGTGAAGGCTGTCAGAAAGATTTGTGTAGAAAAAAGTAAGGAAACCAACGCAAAACTGAACGTCCTACCCTTAACCATGTTTATATATTCCGGTGCCTGAACAGTCTTAACTGACAGACCTGCCGGGATATATACACGTTCAGGCGACCGGCTTTCAAGCGGACTGTTCAGGCCTAACTGATAGGCCTGCCTGACCGTGTGTAACCTGCTTAAGTGACAGACCTGCCGGGATATATACACGTTCAGGCGACCGGCTTTCAGGCGGACTGTTCAGGCCTAACTTACAGGCCTGCCTGACCGTGTGTAGCCTGCTTAACTGACAGTCCAGCCGGAATATATACACGTTCAGGCGAGCGGCTTTCAGGCGGACTGTTCAGGCCTAACTGATAGGCCTGCCTGACCGTGTGTAGCCTGCTTAACTGACAGTCCAGCCGGAATATATACACATTCAGGCGAGTGGCTTTCAGGCGGACTGTTCAGGTCTAACTGATAGGCCTGCCTCACCGTGTGTACCCTGCATTAGAATTACCAAAAAATATCGCGATATCAAAGAACGGATCATTCTTAAAACAGAATTTGATGATATTGCCAAATATTTCATTTCGTGAAAATAAAACTCCGCCTCACAGGAACTGCGTAATTTTAGCGTGATTCCGTTCTTATTCATCGTGTCATTGGTAAAGCTTAAAATACAAACAGTTATTATATTGGATAGACTTTTCGTGAAAACTGTAAACACCTATTCAAAGAAAATCGGAAAGAAAAGCAAGATTGTCAGCAAGGCACAGGAAACAATATCCTAAGCGGAAGTAAATACCTCCGCCTGGATCTAGGAAAAGAGTGTTACAAATCCGTTTCTCATTTTTTCGCCTTCTTTTACTAAAATACTCATTTTACTGCTAGGTATGCAATAAAAAAAACAAAAAATAAAAAAAATAAAAATTAAAAACTAAGTCTAACAGGCTTTTATTGCCCCAAATACGAGAGAGTCTAACAGGCTTTTATTGCCCCAAATACGAGAGAGTCTAACAGGCTTTTATTGCCCCAAATACGAGAGAGTCTAACAGGCGTTTATTGCCCCAAATACGAGAGAGTCTAACAGGCGTTTATTGCCCCAAATACGAGAGAGTCTAACAGGCTTTTATTGCCCCAAATACGAGAGAGTCTAACAGGCTTTTATTGCCCCAAATACGAGAGAGTCTAACAGGCGTTTATTGCCCCAAATACGAGAGAGTCTAACAGGCTTTTATTGCCCCAAATACGAGAGAGTCTAACAGGCTTTTATTGCCCCAAATACGAGAGAGTCTAACAGGCGTTTATTGCCCCAAATACGAGAGAGTCTAACAGGCGTTTATTGCCCCAAATACGAGAGAGTCTAACAGGCTTTTATTGCCCCAAATACGAGAGAGTCTAACAGGCTTTTATTGCCCCAAATACGAGAGAGTCTAACAGGCGTTTATTGCCCCAAATACGAGAGAGTCTAACAGGCTTTTATTGCCTCAAATACGAGAGAGTCTAACAGGCTTTTATTGCCCCAAATACGAGAGAGTCTTACAGGCTTTTATTGCCCCAAATACGAGAGAGTCTAACAGGCTTTTATTGCCCCAAATACGAGAGAGTCTAACAGGCTTTTATTGCGCCAAATACGAGAGAGTCTAACAGGCTTTTATTGCCCCAAATACGAGAGAGTCTAACAGGCTTTTATTGCCCCAAATACGAGAGAGCCTAACAGGCTTTTATTGCCCCAAATACGAGAGAGTCTAACAGGCTTTTATTGCCCCAAATACGAGAGAGCCTAACAGGCTTTTATTGCCCCAAATACGAGAGAGTCTAACAGGCTTTTATTGCCCCAAATACGAGAGAGTCTAACAGGCTTTTATTGCCCCAAATACGAGAGAGTCTAACAGGCTTTTATTGCCCCAAATACGAGAGAGTCTAACAGGCTTTTATTGCCCCAAATACGAGAGAGTCTCACAGGCTTTTATTGCCCCAAATACGAGAGAGTCTAACAGGCTTTTATTGCCCCAAATACGAGAGAGTCTAACAGGCTTTTATTGCCCCAAATACGAGAGAGTCTAACAGGCTTTTATTGCCCCAAATACGAGAGAGTCTAACAGGCTTTTATTGCCCCAAATACGAGAGAGTCTAACAGGCTTTTATTGCCCCAAATACGAGAGAGTCTAACAGGCTTTTATTGCCCCAAATACGAGAGAGTCTAACAGGCTTTTATTGCCCCAAATACGAGAGAGTCTAACAGGCTTTTATTGCCCCAAATACGAGAGAGTCTAACAGGCTTTTATTGCCCCAAATACGAGAGAGCCTAACAGGCTTTTATTGCCCCAAATACGAGAGAGTCTAACAGGCTTTTATTGCCCCAAATACGAGAGAGCCTAACAGGCTTTTATTGCCCCAAATACGAGAGAGTCTCACAGGCTTTTATTGCCCCAAATACGAGAGAGTCTAACAGGCTTTTATTGCCCCAAATACGAGAGAGTCTAACAGGCTTTTATTGCCCCAAATACGAGAGAGTCTAACAGGCTTTTATTGCCCCAAATACGAGAGAGTCTAACAGGCTTTTATTGCCCCAAATACGAGAGAGTCTAACAGGCTTTTATTGCCCCAAATACGAGAGAGTCTAACAGGCTTTTATTGCCCCAAATACGAGAGAGTCTAACAGGCTTTTATTGCCCCAAATACGAGAGAGTCTAACAGGCTTTTATTGCCCCAAAATACGAGAGAGTCTAACAGGCTTTTATTGCCCCAAATACGAGAGAGATGAAAGATATCTCTACTACCTAAACCTGGTTAATTTACCTACCCAAAAATGTTAATTTATCAATCTTTATTGTCATCTGTATTCACGATTACCATATATGTTTTTACAGCCCTGAAGAACGCTAGTATATCAAGCCGAAACGTTGGCGCTAATAAAAATACGTTTTAACTATAAATTATGGTTTTATTGAATAAAAATATAGACCGAAACCCCGACGAGCAACACTTTCTATACCTGGAAAGATGAGTCTGACCTTCACAACGTTAGCTTCAGGAAAAAACAATTACCAAATAAAGTCCTCTTATCAAATCTCTACCAATACAGACACAAAGACATAATAATGATTTTTATCTTGCAATAAAGAATTATATTACTTATTATTATCATAATTTTCACAATTTTTATTAATTGATTGTGTAATTTTTTTTTTTTTTTTTTTTTTTTTTTTTTTTTTTTTTTTTTTTTTTTTTTTTTTATTAGACTATATTTTTTTTGGTATTTATTTACTTTATTTTATTTTTATTTAATAATTTTGTGTAAATTTTATATAAGTTAAATACTTAAAAAAAAAAAACAATTACAAAATGATTATCACTTTTCTACTTAACGTGTCTTATTTTATTACAATACTAATTTTACGGATAAATGCAATTTAAAACAAAATTAGCTCTATAAGCACCTAGGTAAGAGCTAGCAACTAGGCGATTAGCTCTATAAACACCTAGGTAAGAACTAGCAACTAGGCGATTAGCTCTACAAACACCTAGGTAAGAGCTAGCAACTAGGCGATTAGCTCTATAAACACCTAGATAAGAGCTAGCAACTAGGCGATTAGCTCTATAAACACCTAGGTAAGAGCTAGCAACTAGGCGATTAGCTCTATAAACACCTAGGTAAGAGCTAGCAACTAGGCGATCAGCTCTATAAACACCTAGGTAAGAGCTAGCAACTAGGCGATCAGCTCTATAAACACCTAGGTAAGAGCTAGCAACTAGGCGATCAGCTCTATAAACACCTAGGTAAGAGCTAGCAACTAGGCGATCAGCTCTATAAACACCTAGGTAAGAGCTAGCAACTAGGCGATTAGCTCTATAAACACCTAGGTAAGAGCTAGCAACTAGGCGATCAGCTCTATAAACACCTAGGTAAGAGCTAGCAACTAGGCGATCAGCTCTATAAACACCTAGATAAGAGCTAGCAACTAGGCGATCAGCTCTATAAACACCTAGGTAAGAGCTAGCAACTAGGCGATTAGCTCTATAAACACCTAGATAAGAGCTAGCAACTAGGCGATTAGCTCTATAAACACCTAGATAAGAGCTAGCAACTAGGCCATTAGCTCTATAAACACCTAGGTAAGAGCTAGCAACTAGGTGATTAGCTCTATAAACACCTAGATAAGAGCTAGCAACTAGGCGATTAGCTCTATAAACCCCTAGGTAAGAGCTAGCAACTAGGCGGTTAGCTCTGTAAACACCTAGGTAAGAGCTAGCAACTAGGCGATTAGCTCTATAAACACCTAGGTAAGAGCTAGCAACTAGGCGATTAGCTCTACAAACACCTAGGTAAGAGCTAGCAACTAGGCGATTAGCTCTATAAACACCTAGATAAGAGCTAGCAACTAGGCGATTAGCTCTATAAACACCTAGGTAAGAGCTAGCAACTAGGCGATTAGCTCTGTAAACACCTAGGTAAGAGCTAGCAACTAGGCGATTAGCTCTATAAACACCTAGGTAAGAGCTAGCAACTAGGCGATTAGCTCTATAAACTCCTAGATAAGAGCTAGCAACTAGGCGATTAGCTCTATAAACACCTAGGTAAGAGCTAGCAACTAGGCGATTAGCTCTAGAAACACCTAGGTAAGAGCTAGCAACTAGGCGATTAGCTCTGTAAACACCTAGGTAAGAGCTAGCAACTAGGCGATTAGCTCTACAAACACCTAGGTAAGAGCTAGCAACTAGGCGATTAGCTCTATAAACTCCTAGATAAGAGCTAGCAACTAGGCGATTAGCTCTATAAACACCTAGGTAAGAGCTAGCAACTAGGCGATTAGCTCTATAAACACCTAGGTAAGAGCTAGCAACTAGGCGATTAGCTCTATAAGCACCTAGGTAAGAGCTAGCAACTAGGCGATTAGCTCTATAAGCACCTAGGTAAGAGCTAGCAACTAGGCGATTAGCTCTATAAACACCTAGGTAAGAGCTAGCAACTAGGCGATCAGCTCTATAAACACCTAGGTAAGAGCTAGCAACTAGGCGATCAGCTCTATAAACACCTAGATAAGAGCTAGCAACTAGGCGATTAGCTCTATAAACACCTAGGTAAGAGCTAGCAACTAGGCGATTAGCTCTATAAACACCTAGGTAAGAGCTAGCAACTAGGCGATTAGCTCTAGAAACACCTAGGTAAGAGCTAGCAACTAGGCTTTTATTGCCCCAAATACGAGAGAGTCTAACAGGCTTTTATTGCCCCAAATACGAGAGAGTCTAACAGGCTTTTATTGCCCCAAATACGAGAGAGTCTAACAGGCTTTTATTGCCCCAAATACGAGAGAGTCTAACAGGCTTTTATTGCCCCAAATACGAGAGAGTCTAACAGGCTTTTATTGCCCCAAATACGAGAGAGTCTAACAGGCTTTTATTGCCCCAAATACGAGAGAGTCTAACAGGCTTTTATTGCCCCAAATACGAGAGAGTCTAACAGGCTTTTATTGCCCCAAATACGAGAGAGTCTAACAGGCTTTTATTGCCCCAAATACGAGAGAGCCTAACAGGCTTTTATTGCCCCAAATACGAGAGAGTCTAACAGGCTTTTATTGCCCCAAATACGAGAGAGCCTAACAGGCTTTTATTGCCCCAAATACGAGAGAGTCTCACAGGCTTTTATTGCCCCAAATACGAGAGAGTCTAACAGGCTTTTATTGCCCCAAATACGAGAGAGTCTAACAGGCTTTTATTGCCCCAAATACGAGAGAGTCTAACAGGCTTTTATTGCCCCAAATACGAGAGAGTCTAACAGGCTTTTATTGCCCCAAATACGAGAGAGTCTAACAGGCTTTTATTGCCCCAAATACGAGAGAGTCTAACAGGCTTTTATTGCCCCAAATACGAGAGAGTCTAACAGGCTTTTATTGCCCCAAATACGAGAGAGTCTAACAGGCTTTTATTGCCCCAAATACGAGAGAGTCTAACAGGCTTTTATTGCCCCAAATACGAGAGAGATGAAAGATATCTCTACTACCTAAACCTGGTTAATTTACCTACCCAAAAATGTTAATTTATCAATCTTTATTGTCATCTGTATTCACGATTACCATATATGTTTTTACAGCCCTGAAGAACGCTAGTATATCAAGCCGAAACGTTGGCGCTAATAAAAATACGTTTTAACTATAAATTATGGTTTTATTGAATAAAAATATAGACCGAAACCCCGACGAGCAACACTTTCTATACCTGGAAAGATGAGTCTGACCTTCACAACGTTAGCTTCAGGAAAAAACAATTACCAAATAAAGTCCTCTTATCAAATCTCTACCAATACAGACACAAAGACATAATAATGATTTTTATCTTGCAATAAAGAATTATATTACTTATTATTATCATAATTTTCACAATTTTTATTAATTGATTGTGTAATTTTTTTTTTTTTTTTTTTTATTTTTTTTTTTTTTTTTTTTTTTTTTTTTTTTTTTATTAGACTATATTTTTTTTGGTATTTATTTACTTTATTTTATTTTTATTTAATAATTTTGTGTAAATTTTATATAAGTTAAATACTTAAAAAAAAAAAAACAATTACAAAATGATTATCACTTTTCTACTTAACGTGTCTTATTTTATTACAATACTAATTTTACGGATAAATGCAATTTAAAACAAAAAAACAACCAATTAAAAAGTGAGCTGTGTGTTTGTTTCTTATACAAATATACACCCTTTGACAGATTTTGACCAAACTTGGCACACAGGTAGATACTGATATAGGGAGTGTCGGAGGCTAAATCAAAAACCTCTACCAGCTGTCTGTCTCTATTTTTGTTCCTTATACAAATCCACACAGTTTGGCCGATTTTGACCAAACTTGACACACAGGTAGTTCTTGATCCGGGGTGTGTCGTAGGCTAATTCAAAAACCTCTACCGCGTCTCTATGTATGTTTGTTCCTTCTACAAATCCACACAGTTTGGCCGATTTTGATCACATATGGCTCACCTTATACCCCAGTAGATTCCTTTTTCCTTAGACACTTTCACAATGGTTACTTAATTGCCAACCTTGGTCTTCCTCTGCCGCTCGGCATTTCCATTGGTATGTAGTATCTTATTTCTTTGTAAAATTAATTAATGTTACTATTAGCTACTATATTTGTCATTGGTATGTAGTATCTTATTTCTTTGTAAAATTAATTAATGTTACTATTAGCTACTATATTTGTCATTGGTATGTAGTTTCTTATTTCTTTGTAAAATCAATTAATGTTACTAATTACTATTAAAATGAATTATTGTACCTATTTACTTTTTCATTCTACTCATTCTAAGAATTTAAGACGATATGTTATTTTATAAGTTAATTGTATCTATAGTTCTGTTACCTATCACAATTATAAACTTTTTTTGTTTTTGTATTAATTTTTTTTTTTGTCATTTTAGCTGACGAAGGCTACCAATGAGTAGCCGAAACGTCCGAAATATAGATTTTTTAAAACAAAATCATATTGAGGTTTATTTAGCCGAATCCCAACCATTCCATCTTTACTTATCACCTCGACGGCTAACTATCTAATCATCATGATGAATCCCAACCATTCCATCTTTACTTATTATATAATCATGTAATGCAGTTTATTTCAATTTTATATCAACAGTCACTGTCTAACTAAGGAGCACTGGCCTTTCTTTGATAAGAGCTATCTACTCGCAGGCTCTGGTGCTGGCCTCTGTCGGTTTTTTCAGAACTGCTGTAGTGCTGGCCTCGGTTGGATGTCTCACGAACTACATCTAGATATAAAAAAATCACACCGTTTGACCGATTTTGACGTAACTGGGTATCCAGGTGGATCTTGATACGGGGAGAATCAAAGGAAGAAAGTAGGTGTAGCATTGCACACCGGGTAACAGCTAGCACAATATAAAAAAATACAATAATAACCTCCTGAATATTGTATTGGACTATAGTGTTAATAGATACATAGATGCTTTCATTGAATATTCAAGAGACGATGTATATGGCTAATTCATAGCCTTGAAGGTACTACTTGAAATCATCAGTAAATACATTGGAATTCCAGGAAACTCGTCATGAATTAGTTACTGCGCATGTTACTCGTTTAATCAGTAATCAGCTTTTAGCAAACACTTTTTATTTCAAGTAGACAATGTTCATTATTCTCTTATTTAGGGCGTCACTACATCCCGCATAAATTAAAAAACAAATTAAATTTAAATCAAAGGACATATATATAAATATATATATATATATATATATATATATATATATATATATATATATATATATATATATATAAGGTAAAATATGCCTTTTTGTTAATTGAATACTCGCTGTTTTTCAGGGTTTTCTTAATATGAAACCAATTTTGCATCACCCACTACCGAACACTTGTGAAGAAAATGAAAATTGCTAAAGAAGGGTCGCATAAAATTTAATAGTAAATAATATGACACCTATTTATCATCGATAATAACACATTAACACAAAAAAAAAAAAAAATAAAGTGGTAGGTATTTTCCTGAGACACCATACATATATTCTTATGTATTTTGACAAGCTGAATCCGAATTCGGAGTACTTATATTTAGCAAAAAATGAATCTACAGTCAAAATTCATTTTTTGCAAAATAAACATATTTGTCCTTGAAATTACCTTGATTTTGAGCCGATGGAATGAAACAGACCTCGGATTCGAATTCAGCAACCCATTAAACCATGGAAGCTCTTGTTATTTCTTTTTTTAAAGACTTCATACGAAATTTGACCATCAAATGCTCTTAATCCTGACGTGATGGGGTGAAACAGACTCCGGATTCGGATTCTGTGTGTCAAAATACTTCAGAATATATGAGGATCTTAGTATCAAAGTTGGACAACTCCACTTTTGCTTTTTTTACAGGAGAGGCAAAAAACCATATCTACTATATTGATGTCAGTATCATGGTGATTTTTTTTATATGTTATTCTTAGGCTCCAGAAACATTATTTCAAAGGCACTTCAAAATAATATAAGTATTAAGGCCGTAATTACACTTTAAATAGTGGAGTTGTCCATGTTTGAAACCAAGTCATGTCTGTTTTTGAAACCAAAGGGAGCCATTTTAAAATTGAACCTATCCTCTTTTGAAACCAAACAAATATGAATTTGGCATATTCGAGGGTGTTTTAATATAATGTAATTAATAATAATAAAATAATTATTCTATAGAATTGGTAGTGGTCTCATTCGACTCGGCACAAAAGAAATTCTTCAAAAATCATACCTAAATCAGAAAGATTCAAGTAACTAGAGGTTTTGTCCCAAAATCCGGCATTCGGAACCACAATGTGCCGGATAACAGCTAGTTATTAATAAGAATTATCGCCAAATGCACTTATTACAAGTAACTATAAACATTCAGCCATGATGGATTTGCAGTGCATGTTGGGAGCAGATTGCATGATGCGAGCTTCTCATTGGCTACTGATGGAGTTGTCATTTTTTAAAACCAAACTATGTTGGCATTGTCCATATTTTGATTCTGAGCGGTTGAAATAAACGCTATTTTACCTATTTTCTGTCCGTTTTTAATGAAAAACAGTTGTAAAATCGAATGCAGCTTAAAAATCCACTTAAGAATTGACAAAAATCTCAAAACTGAAAAAATGGAGTTGTCCAACTTTGATACTAAGCTTCTCATATGTATGGTGTCTTTGGAAAATATCACTTTTTGTGTGTTTGTGTGTGTGCCTGAGTAATTATTCTATCGAAATTCGGAAATTGTCAAGTACCTACAGGTTTTTTTCTCAAAATCCAGCGTTTGGATTTCAGGGAGCCTTATAATAAATAAAAATCATGTTTCCAGAAGCGGTACTCGAACCTACGTCACTCATCTCCCACATGAGAATCCAGTTTGCCGCTGGACCAAGTAGAGGTTCCTTTATCCCTATATTGACATAAATTTGTCTTAGCTATGGTCTAGTAAGTCGATAAAACTGTAACGCTTCGGCTACGTCCGGACGATGGTACACGAGGGATTCGTTCCTATGGCCACTAACCGACGAAGTTATGAGGTAAAATCATTGTAGATTAAATCATTGGAGTTAGTAACACCGTTTTATAGAGGAACTAGTGAGTCGGGATGGTGTGTCAGGATGTAGTCCGCGGATCGTGTGTGTCAGGATGTCGTCCGCTGACATATCCATGGATATATCCCACAGGGACATTTCTTGGGCATTTGTCATTTAACCTATCCTATCACACCCGTATCATGACCTACCTTTGTGCCAAGTTTTATCAAAATCGGTCAAACGGTGTGGATTTGTATAAGGAACAATCATACAGACAGACAGCTGGTAGACGTTTAGAGAAATAAGTGTTTAAGGGTTCCCTCATGGTCTCGTGGCTAACGCATTAGCTTTAATTAATAAGGGTTTAGTGGTTGAATGCCACTTTTTCTAAAGAAGTGTACGTTTCCTATTACAATTTTTTTTTTTTTTTTTTTTTTTTTTTTGTGTGTGTGTGTGATTATAACCTCTTTGAATAGAGTAATATCCCCAGAGAATAAGGAGAAGTTGAGATTCCATTGAAATAGAAATTGGAAAAATGCCACATTGACAGCATGTCAATTTTCTTTTGAAATTATGAATGGAACTTTGAAGCCCATTCAGCTTAAAGCAATTACTGGAAGAGTTCTGAAAAGGTTCGGGCTGCCAGTTTGTTCTTGTAAATTGGAAACATATTTTCAGGCTTGTTTACAGTGTTCAATATTATTTCTTATAGTCCGAGAGCCAGCAACGCACTTTTCATGAAGTGTTTTATGCATCTTAAAATTTTGCTATAATATACATCTTGGATATATAAGAAGGTATATATGTGTTTCCTGGACATACCTTGGAACACCAGGTACTGGGCACAGGGGAAAGGTGAAATAAAATATTTCCCAAAAATAGAGTTTTATTCAGAAGCCAGCTATCTTTAATGTAAAATTAAGACAATTTTACAACGAATAATAAATATGGCAGACACTTTTAAGGGGGATAACACGTAAAAAAAAAAAATTGATTGTTTTTATTCTAATATTAAATGAGAGTTTTATTCGCGCTGCCATTTAAACCGGAACAGCTGTACAAGATCATGTGAGCAAGAACCAATGAGAGCACAGAAAACAACCAACACTGCGCGGTCGTGACATGCACTCTTACCGTTATGCGCAGTGTATTGCAGTCCATCATAGGCAACAATTATTTTCATGTTTCCTGATAATTAAACCCCACAAAAGTGTCTGCCCTTTTGCAATTATTTTCAAATATGTTTACTGAAGACGCTGTTTAAATCGCAGCGTGAATAAAGCACTTCATTAAATATTAAAAATAAAAACTAGGTACTTTTTTTTTTTTAAAATTTACATTTTAAAAGTTCCTGCCTTATTTATTATTAATTTTAAAATTGCCTTAATTTGTAATTTTTTTCATTAATAATTGTTGGCTTCTGAATAAAACTCTACTTTTGGGCAATATTGTTTTTCACCTTTCCCCTATGTGCAGTACCTGGTGTTCCAAGGTATGTCCAGGAAACAAATATTTACCTTCTTATCTACCTAAGAGGTACATTATAGCAAATTTTCAGGGTGCATAAAACACTTCATGAAAAGTGCATTCCCAGCTCTCGGGCTATCATAAAGAATAATTGATATGCTTTAACCGAGCCTAGTGCGGGGGTGGTGGAGATGCTTTAACCGAGCCTACTGCGGGGGTGGTGGAGATGCTTTAACCGAGCCTACTGCGAGGGTGGCGGAGATGCTTTAACCGAGCCTACTGCGGGGGTGGTGGAGATGCTTTAACCGAGCCTACTGCGGGGGTGGTGGAGATGCTTTAACCGAGCCTACTGCGAGGGTGGTGGAGATGCTTTAACCGAGCCTACTGCGGGGGTGGTGGAGATGCTTTAACCGAGCCTACTGCGGGGGTGGTGGAGATGCTTTAACCGAGCCTACTGCGAGGGTGGCGGAGATGCTTTAACCGAGCCTACTGCGGGGGTGGTGGAGATGCTTTAACCGAGCCTACTGCGGGGGTGGTGGAGATGCTTTAACCGAGCCTACTGCGAGGGTGGTGGAGATGCTTTAACCGAGCCTACTGCGGGGGTGGTGGAGATTAGAAACATTTTAGGAAATTTTATTCACGAGTTTATTTACGTTTTTTGTAATTTTATTTTATTGTTGTATTATTGGCATATTTACATGACATGTACGTTTGTAACATAAGGATTTAATTTGTATTATTATTAATATTGTTCTATTATTTTTTCCTTATATTAATAAATTTTGATCAATTTTTATTTCGCTGGATGCAATCAATTTTTATTTTATTGAATTTTATTTATCAGCATTTTGTAAATTTGTAAATGACATACCCAGACTCCCTGTAATTGTAATTATTACTTATAAAATACACGAAATTCATTCATTCATTCCTTTTAGTATAAGGAGAAAATAGAGAATTTTCGGATCTGTTACCGTATGTGGGCGTGCAGGTTTAAGATGTTTCTGGCTGATTATAGCCGATTTTAATTTTCCATAATCCAATGAAACTTTAGAAGAAGGCCAAACAGAATGTTAAGGATGAAAAATAGGAAAACTGTGCACTCAGGATATGGAAAAGTACACAGCGGATAAAAAACAGAAACAATTTAATTCATTTATTCGATCGAAAGCCACACTCGATCGCCTTAAACAGCTTGCTGTGTAAACTCAAAGAAACCCTACCTTCAACATATTACCTACTAATAAAATCCTATCTCTCCGACCGTTTTTTCCAGACATCCTATGGTACCTACTTACCTCCAATCTCCCCCCAACGTGCCGGTGTCCCACAAGGTGGAATTCTCAGTCCCGTATTGTTCCTGGCTTATAAGGCTGATATCCCTTCCCATCCCCAAACAACCATCCACATGTATGCTGATGACACTGCTATCCTTACTGTCAACCAAAATCCCATTCTTGCTTCTAATTCCCTCCAAGAACACCTGTACCTACTTCAACCATGGCTAACTAAATGGAGAATCAAAGTAAATGCAGAAAAATCTAGCCATGGAACATTCACACTTCGTAAGTCAAGCTGCCCACCAATAACCCTCCAAAACATTATAATTCCACAGAAATCGCAAGTAAGATACTTAGGCCTGATACTAGACAAACACTTAACTTAGAAGCCACACATAACTCAGAAAAGACAGAAACTAAACAGACGTTTTAGACTTTTATCACGCTTATTGGACAAACGCTCAAAACTGTCATTGACTAACAAACGACTTATATACAATACCATACTCCGACCAATATGGACTTATGGACTAGAACTCTGGGTTTCCACTAAACCTTCCAATTCCTACAGAATTCAAACAATGCAATCCAAAATCCTTGGAAGAATATCCAATGCTCCTTACTATGTCTCCAACCTAACCCTCCATAATGACTTCAATATCCCCTTTATCCAATCCCTGGCCAAATCAGTCTATCAGAAGTTCCATTCCAATCTCCCTGTTCATCCAAATCCTTTGAAAAATTCTCTATCCTCGTTCGAAAATCCACAAAATCCCCATAGAAGGCTGAAGCGGAAGTGGCCTAGAGACAATTTGCTTTAACATCTGCAGTGCACAAAGTGTGTTATATTTTCATTTAAAATTGTTTACAGTTGTTTCATTATTATTTTATATTATCTTTTTATTTAGTTTTTCTTTAATGCATTACTATTGTGGGTTTTGTAATTGTTCATATTCCCTCACAATGTCATTATAACAGAACCAGCAATATTACTAGAGATATGTTAACTCATATTGTTGTAATAATCAATAATAATAATAAAAAAAAACACATTTATTCTGTTCTAGAGGCAGATTTGAAGAGGACTAGCCAAATATTTAATGTGTATTTTATTTATTTCTATGATTTTCGAGCTAGCAACTAGGCGATTAGCTCTATAAACACCTAGGTAAGAGCTAGCAACTAGGCGATTAGCTCTATAAGCACCTAGGTAAGAGCTAGCAACTAGGCGATTAGCTCTATAAACACCTAGGTAAGAGCTAGCAACTAGGCGATTAGCTCTACAAACACCTAGGTAAGAGCTAGCAACTAGGCGATTAGCTCTATAAACACCTAGGTAAGAGCTAGCAACTAGGCGATTAGCTCTGTAAACACCTAGGTAAGAGCTAGCAACTAGGCGATTAGCTCTATAAACACCTAGATAAGAGCTAGCAACTAGGCGATTAGCTCTATAAACACCTAGATAAGAGCTAGCAACTAGGCGATTAGCTCTGTAAACCCCTAGGTAAGAGCTAGCAACTAGGCGATTAGCTCTGTAAACACCTAGATAAGAGCTAGCAACTAGGCGATTAGCTCTATAAACACCTAGGTAAGAGCTAGCAACTAGGCGATTAGCTCTGTAAACACCTAGGTAAGAGCTAGCAACTAGGCGATTAGCTCTATAAACACCTAGGTAAGAGCTAGCAACTAGGCGATTAGCTCTATAAACACCTAGGTAAGAGCTAGCAACTAGGCGATTAGCTCTATAAACACCTAGGTAAGAGCTAGCAACTAGGCGATTAGCTCTATAAACACCTAGGTAAGAGCTAGCAACTAGGCGATCAGCTCTGTAAACACCTAGGTAAGAGCTAGCAACTAGGCGATCAGCTCTATAAACACCTAGGTAAGAGCTATCAACTAGGCGATCAGCTCTATAAACACCTAGGTAAGAGCTATCAACTAGGCGATCAGCTCTATAAACACCTAGGTAAGAGCTAGCAACTAGGCGATCAGCTCTATAAACACCTAGGTAAGAGCTAGCAACTAGGCGATCAGCTCTATAAACACCTAGGTAAGAGCTAGCAACTAGGCGATCAGCTCTATAAACACCTAGGTAAGAGCTAGCAACTAGGCGATCAGCTCTATAAACACCTAGATAAGAGCTAGCAACTAGGCGATCAGCTCTATAAACACCTAGATAAGAGCTAGCAACTAGGCGATTAGCTCTATAAACACCTAGGTAAGAGCTAGCAACTAGGCGATCAGCTCTATAAACACCTAGGTAAGAGCTAGCAACTAGGCGATCAGCTCTATAAACACCTAGATAAGAGCTAGCAACTAGGCGATTAGCTCTATAAACACCTAGATAAGAGCTAGCAACTAGGCGATTAGCTCTATAAACACCTAGGTAAGAGCTAGCAACTAGGCGATTAGCTCTATAAACACCTAGATAAGAGCTAGCAACTAGGCGATTAGCTCTATAAACCCCTAGGTAAGAGCTAGCAACTAGGCGATTAGCTCTGTAAACACCTAGGTAAGAGCTAGCAACTAGGCGATTAGCTCTATAAACACCTAGGTAAGAGCTAGCAACTAGGCGATTAGCTCTACAAACACCTAGGTAAGAGCTAGCAACTAGGCGATTAGCTCTATAAACACCTAGATAAGAGCTAGCAACTAGGCGGTTAGCTCTATAAACACCTAGGTAAGAGCTAGCAACTAGGCGATTAGCTCTGTAAACACCTAGGTAAGAGCTAGCAACTAGGCGATTAGCTCTATAAACACCTAGGTAAGAGCTAGCAACTAGGCGATTAGCTCTATAAACACCTAGATAAGAGCTAGCAACTAGGCGATTAGCTCTATAAACACCTAGGTAAGAGCTAGCAACTAGGCGATTAGCTCTAGAAACACCTAGGTAAGAGCTAGCAACTAGGCGATTAGCTCTATAAACACCTAGGTAAGAGCTAGCAACTAGGCGATTAGCTCTATAAGCACCTAGGTAAGAGCTAGCAACTAGGCGATTAGCTCTATAAGCACCTAGGTAAGAGCTAGCAACTAGGCGATTAGCTCTATAAGCACCTAGGTAAGAGCTAGCAACTAGGCGATTAGCTCTATAAACACCTAGGTAAGAGCTAGCAACTAGGCGATCAGCTCTATAAACACCTAGGTAAGAGCTAGCAACTAGGCGATTAGCTCTATAAACACCTAGATAAGAGCTAGCAACTAGGCGATTAGCTCTATAAACACCTAGGTAAGAGCTAGCAACTAGGCGATTAGCTCTAGAAACACCTAGGTAAGAGCTAGCAACTAGGCGATTAGCTCTATAAACACCTAGGTAAGAGCTAGCAACTAGGCGATTAGCTCTATAAACACCTAGGTAAGAGCTAGCAACTAGGCGATTAGCTCTATAAACACCTAGGTAAGAGCTAGCAACTAGGCGATTAGCTCTATAAACACCTAGGTAAGAGCTAGCAACTAGGCGATTAGCTCTATAAGCACCTAGGTAAGAGCTAGCAACTAGGCGATTAGCTCTATAAGCACCTAGGTAAGAGCTAGCAACTAGGCGATCAGCTCTATAAACACCTAGGTAAGAGCTAGCAACTAGGCGATCAGCTCTATAAACACCTAGGTAAGAGCTAGCAACTAGGCGATCAGCTCTATAAACACCTAGGTAAGAGCTAGCAACTAGGCGATCAGCTCTATAAACACCTAGGTAAGAGCTAGCAACTAGGCGATCAGCTCTATAAACACCTAGGTAAGAGCTAGCAACTAGGCGATCAGCTCTATAAAGACCTAGGTAAGAGCTAGCAACTAGGCGATCAGCTCTGTAAACACCTAGGTAAGAGCTAGCAACTAGGCGATCAGCTCTATAAACACCTAGGTAAGAGCTAGCAACTAGGCGATCAGCTCTATAAACACCTAGGTAAGAGCTAGCAACTAGGCGATCAGCTCTATAAACACCTAGGTAAGAGCTAGCAACTAGGCGATCAGCTCTATAAACACCTAGGTAAGAGCTAGCAACTAGGCGATCAGCTCTATAAACACCTAAGGTAAGAGCTAGCAACTAGGCGATCAGCTCTATAAACACCTAGGTAAGAGCTAGCAACTAGGCGATTAGCTCTATAAACACCTAGGTAAGAGCTAGCAACTAGGCGATCAGCTCTATAAACACCTAGATAAGAGCTAGCAACTAGGCGATTAGCTCTATAAACCCCTAGGTAAGAGCTAGCAACTAGGCGATTAGCTCTGTAAACACCTAGGTAAGAGCTAGCAACTAGGCGATTAGCTCTATAAACACCTAGGTAAGAGCTAGCAACTAGGCGATTAGCTCTACAAACACCTAGGTAAGAGCTAGCAACTAGGCGATTAGCTCTATAAACACCTAGATAAGAGCTAGCAACTAGGCGATTAGCTCTATAAACACCTAGGTAAGAGCTAGCAACTAGGCGATTAGCTCTGTAAACACCTAGGTAAGAGCTAGCAACTAGGCGATTAGCTCTATAAACACCTAGGTAAGAGCTAGCAACTAGGCGATTAGCTCTATAAACACCTAGATAAGAGCTAGCAACTAGGCGATTAGCTCTATAAACACCTAGGTAAGAGCTAGCAACTAGGCGATTAGCTCTATAATCACCTAGGTAAGAGCTAGCAACTAGGCGATTAGCTCTATAAACACCTAGGTAAGAGCTAGCAACTAGGCGATTAGCTCTATAAACACCTAGATAAGAGCTAGCAACTAGGCGATTAGCTCTGTAAACACCTAGGTAAGAGCTAGCAACTAGGCGATTAGCTCTGTAAACACCTAGGTAAGAGCTAGCAACTAGGCGATTAGCTCTATAAACACCTAGGTAAGAGCTAGCAACTAGGCGATTAGCTCTATAAGCACCTAGGTAAGAGCTAGCAACTAGGCGATTAGCTCTATAAACACCTAGGTAAGAGCTAGCAACTAGGCGATTAGCTCTATAAACACCTAGGTAAGAGCTAGCAACTAGGCGATTAGCTCTATAAACACCTAGGTAAGAGCTAGCAACTAGGCGATCAGCTCTATAAACACCTAGGTAAGAGCTAGCAGCTAGGCGATCAGCTCTATAAGCACCTAGGTAAGAGCTAGCAACTAGGCGATTAGCTCTAGAAACACCTAGGTAAGAGCTAGCAACTAGGCGATTAGCTCTATAAACACCTAGATAAGAGCTAGCAACTAGGCGATTAGCTCTATAAACACCTAGGTAAGAGCTAGCAACTAGGCGATTAGCTCTATAAACACCTAGGTAAGAGCTAGCAACTAGGCAATTAGCTCTATAAACACCTAGGTAAGAGCTAGCAACTAGGCGATTAGCTCTATAAACACCTAGATAAGAGCTAGCAACTAGGCGATTAGCTCTATAAACACCTAGGTAAGAGCTAGCAACTAGGCGATTAGCTCTATAAACACCTAGGTAAGAGCTAGCAACTAGGCGATTAGCTCTATAAACACGTAGAGTGCAAACAGAATAAAAGGTCTAGCACATCAAATATAAAACATTTAAATAAAACATTAAATAACTGAATCTATCAACTATACAACACAAAAAAAAAAAAAAAAAAAAGATAAAAAGTAGAATAATAAAAATACCAAACATAAAGGTGAACTATAAAATAAAAAACAGATAAGTAATAAATTATTTTTAATAAACTAAATATTTTGTACAAATAAAATTGAATTATAAAATTAATTTTAACATATTTCAAATTTTTCGTTTTTGCTATATTCCTTCGTAAATTTTTATGTGTTTTAAAAAGTCTAAAATAATAGATATGTGCGGGCTACTATCTGTCAAAAGTTCGTACATATCATGTGGCATGTTGATGTTTTCACGTTTCCTGCAGTCTGTTAGTAAGTGTTTTACTGCTAATGTCTTATTGCATTCTGTACATAGTGGTATGTCTTGTTTTGTCATTAAGTAAGAGTGAGTTAGTAGTGTATGTCCTATTCTAAGTCTTGTAAGGACTACTTCTTCCCTCCGGCAGCTTCTATAGCTGGAGTTCCATTGTATAAAATATTTAATGTGTGTAAGATAACAAAGGCACACAAAATATTAAAAAAGTTGTATTTTCCAAAGTTACCATGCATATATAATTATTTATTTGGACACGATGAATCCGAATCCGGAGTCCGTTTCAATCCAGCACGTCAGGTTTAAGGGAATTTGAAGTTGAAATTTCGTATGAATTCGTTAAAGAAAAAATAACTAGAGCTTCCGAATAACTGTTTCAGCATATCGGTGCAAAATCAAGGTCATTTCAAGGACCTTCAAAATATGTTTATTTTGCAAGAAACGAATCTGCAGTAAACATCTTGTTCTAATAAAAGGGATTTGGGTTCATTGTAATATAACGAATGATAAAATATGATAAGAATGTTTGATAAGATTGATTAAATAGGAAGAAATGAATGTGTCATCTGATGAATGATTGCTCGAGTGATATGGATTTATTAGTTCGGGGGGAGGGGGGCGATGATGGATTGAGACTTGTCCGGCGGATTGAAGTCACTCAAGCTTTCTAAATCAGCTAAATCTCATTGAGAGATCTTCCTCTGTCGGATTGTCAATAAAGGAAGTTGATTGCAAATACTTCCGTTTTGACAGGTCAATACTCGAGCACGAGTTTTGGCTATGAGGTAGGTTGCAATATTTGACGTTTGGTGACCACGTGTATCACAAGCGTTTGGCGCGGATTCCCCTCTTGCTTAATCCTAGCACGTCTAACCTTTCCGAGAAAAATTTGCACAGCATTCTGTTGCTTTCACAGTGAACGCTTCATGCGTTACACGTGGTCACCAAACGTCAAACATTGCATCCTACCTCATAGCCAAAATTTCTGCTCAAGATCTCTAGTATTGGCTTGTCAAAACATTTATTTGCAATCCTCTTTCTTTGTTGACAATCCCACAGAGTAACATCTCTCAATGAGATTGTAAAAGTTTCACAAATACGTTAGCCAAAACAGGACATTAGAGATAAATTTAATTGCTCAGGTGTGGGGAGCTGTGTGGTAAAAGTTCATTGTGATGTTGGAAAATGAAACGGCCATTCTTCACAGATTAAAATAGTTTATTTAACGCTTTCCAGACAATATGTCATATTCAGTGCCTATCGAAAACAACACAACAAATATATTAACAGCTATCCTAAAATCTAAGATAAAATGAATATACATCTTAAGAATAAAAAGTTATTGAATTAAAAACACTTATTAAAAAGAAGAATAAAAACTGCTTGTACAAAAATTTAAAGCACTTCCACTATGGTGACTTAACTGTCAACATTGGTCTTCCTCTGCCTCCAGGCATTTCCATGGCTGACGAAGGCTACCAATGAGTAGCCGAAACGTCCTAAATATTGATTTTTTATTAAAAAAATCATATTGAGGTTCCTTTAGCGGAATCCCAACCATTCCATCTTTACTTCAAAATTTAAAAGTCTATTTTCCGACTGCGTCTGCGTATTCAAGTGTCTTCGGACTTAAAATGTCATTGTTTAATTTATGTTTTGATAGTTTTTGATTTTTGCCATTTTAAATCTGTTGACAGATAGTTTTAGCGCGGTTACTCCCTATCTCCATAGGGAGAACCCGCTTATGAGGTTGACCTCATGACGCAATCCGGAAGTGCCGACTAAAAACTTTCACGTTTCAGACCCTATAGATCACGAAAATATAGGTGGCTAAAATTTGTATATATATTTTTATATATGCTTGTCTGTTCGCTCTCTAGCAAGCTCAAAAATGGTCCGACTTTGACGAAATTAGGCACAGAAATCTGTCGTCTAATTTGAAAGGTCAAGTTCGTTAACCAGCAGAATCCGCCCACTAGAAGATAGTGTTGGGGGCGAAATTCGAGCAAAAAAAATCGTAACGCTTACGTTTTTGAGTTAATGTGGTTGCAGGTTCTTGTTTTATAGGTTTCTTAACATAAAAAAAACGAATGAAACCATTTTGAAGGCGATATCTTTAGCCGTTTCTGAGATAAGTGGAATCAATGGTTTTGTAAGTCATTATTTTTTTTTGAGTACTTAGAATCGGAGGGATTCAATTGAAATATTTCTACATCTTGGAAATTAGTCCCAACTAAGATGTTTAAATTTGGGTTTTATTTGGATATAAGGAAGTATGCAAAAAAAATTGTTTTATTAATAGACATGAAAAGTTTTCGGATCTCCATACATTTTTCGTAAATATCTCGATAACGGTTGGGAAAATTGTGGTAAAAGGAAAGTGACCATTCGAATGCTTACTAAATTCTCTACAAAAAAGGTTCTGAAGCAATATTCGATGGAGCAACGTCAATCAGAGATATAAGCGCTTAAAGATAATTAATATAAACTTAAAAAGTGTTTGTTTTGTTGATTTAAAATGGGGTTTCTCTTTCTTTATCTCACTTTTAATTGTTTGTTTCTAGTTTTAAATTGCATTTATAAGTAAAATTAGTATTGCTGTAAAATAAGCTAAGAAACGGTGAAAGGTATTGGTAATAAGTTTGGAGTGGCTGTGGTAATCATGATGGCAGTGGCTAATCATGATGACGTAGGTTGTTTTGAATTCTCCATCTATATAACCTTCCTCATAGCTTCAAACTGAAGTTACCGTTATTTATTATTTTATAGAAAGATTTAACCCACGACAGAATGAAATTTAATTCGCCATGAAGCACATATTTACAGTTGATTATAACAGTAAAGCGAATTTGCTTAGTAAAACAAGATACTTAAAATGACAACGAATTTTTGGTTGTTTAGAATATAGCCTTCTTAGCAGTAGTCAAAGAGTAAGTACGCTTTCAGTACATAATTGTATTGACTTATACAGATGAAGAATTATCCGCTTCTGTGTAAGTTGGTTACTGTAAGTTTCCTGTGACTTGTGATGCTAATCTATTCCATTTCTTCGAGATCTAACCGCGCTAAGATGACGCAGTTCCTGCGAGTCGGACTTTTTATTCTTAAGATGTATATTTATCCTAAATTTTCAAGTAGTGGTTAATGTATTTATTGCAATGATGTCCCCAGGCACTGAATATGACACTTATTCTCGAAAGCGCTATGTGAAATAAACTATGACAATCATTGAAGGTTAGTCTTCATTTTCTTTATGATGACCTGAGTACATATTTCGAGCGTATTAATGATTTTATATTCTAGTATCGTCGTTCAGGGTTCGAGAACTTCAGGCCCACTCATTATTCAATTAATTTAACCTGTGAAGGGTAAAATCAGGAGGCCGGAGTACTTACCACACTATCTCTCTAATGTGCCATCCAAACTCAGATACCACTACAGTATCGGTCCCTCTGGGCTATTGTGGCCTGTTAAGGGACCGAATTTATTTTTTCAACGAAAAATTGAAAGTAATTTTTTTTATTGCTGATTTAGGTCATTAGTGTCATATGAATTTTCGAAAATAAGGAATAAATATTTCTTGTATGATAATTTTTCGGGAGTCTAATATTTAGAATTTTACATACATATATATATATATATATATATATATATATACATATATATACATATATATATACATATATATATATATATATATATATATATATATATATATATACATGTATTTTAGTTGTAAATCTTATCTTCCTGCCGTGGCATCTGTAAGGTTGAGACACACAAAAAACTAAGGTGGTATTTTCCAAAGGCACCATATACATATATATATATATATATATATATATATATATATATGTGTGTGTGTGTATGTATATATATATATTCTTATGTATTTCGACGCGCTGAATCCGAATCCGGAGTCCATTTCACTTCAGAAAGTCAGGTTAAGACCATTTGAAGGTGAAATATCGTATGAAGTCGTTAAAGAAGAAATAACTGAACCCTCCATGGTTTTGACGGTCGCTGAATTGGAATCCGAGACCAGTTTCACCCCATCGGTGCAAAATCAAGATCATTTCAAGGTCTAATGTATTTATTTTGCAAAAAATGAATCTGCAGTCAAAATGTCATCTTTGCAAAATAGACGTCCTTGTCCCGGATTTTGCGCCGATCTGGTGAAACAGACCTCAGATTCGATTTCAGTGACCATCAAAAACATGGAAGCTCTAGTTATTTCTTCTTTACCGACATCATTCGAAATTTGACCTTTAAATGCCCTTGGGTGAAACGGACTCCGGATTCGGATTGAGCGTGTCGAAAAAGTATGGTATCTTTGGAAATTACGACTTTGTGTGTGTATGCCTGGTTTTTCAAGCCTAGGGAGAATCCGTACATCAGACCACCAGCAATCAGTAGAGATTAAAAATAAAAAAAATAGTTTTTTCACATTCGATCATTTGCAATTTTATTGAAGATATGTCTGGAGCAAAAACTGACAGAAACGTTAGGTTGGCAGCATTTAAATGCATTTCCGGTGTACTTTTACCCGTCGAGTATTGTCATCTGCTTGCGATATACCCTTTTTGTGATGATGATTAGATAGTTAGCCGTCGAGGTGATAAGTAAAGATGGAATGGTTGGGATTCGGCTAAAGAAACCTCAATACGATTTTTGTTAAACAAAAAATCTATAGTTTGGACGTTTCAGCTACTCATTGGTAGCCTTCGTCAGCTAAAATGACCAAAAAAAAAAACAGAAATTAATACAGAAACAAAAAAAATGTTTATAATTGTGATAAACATTTTATCACATATATTTCCATAAACACATAAAAATGTTTATAATTGTGATAAACATTTTTTTTGTTTCTGTATTAATTTCTGTTGTTTTTTTTTTTGTCATTTTAGCTGACGAAGGCTACCAATGAGTAGCCGAAACGTCCAAAATATATATTTTTTTTTAACAAAAATCATATTGAGTTTTTTTAGCCGAATCCCAACCATTCCATCTTTACTTACCCTTTTTGTGTGTGTCGTGAAAATGAGAGAGAGAGATTTCGGTATTTGTTTTTTTAATTGGTACACAATACACTACTATGGAAAACTTATTTGTTATTCTTAAGGGACAATGTCTCAGGATAAAATATACAATGATTTCGTCTATCTTTCATCTGGCAACTCTCTGAATATCTTTGGAAATTTCTCATCTCTTCAAATATTAAAATATTTAGAATTGAAAAAAAACCTTTGCCGATATTCTAAAACGAATGGATCAGGAAAAAGAACAAATTTTTTTACAGGACGTTGCGCGAGTATAGCTCCATCATGAAGGTAGTTGTCGGTGGAAATACACTTCCTCAGGTTTCAGAAAGGGCCAGGTAACTATACAATCACAATAAATAACAATACAACATTCTATGGTAACAATAATACTTGAGAAATTGACGGAATAATGGAGTATTCGATGATTCATAAGATAATTATTATTTCATTATCAGATCTGTTTGAAATTGAAATAGGTAATAGCCTTTAGGGTCCAGGCAGGTATAAGTGAAAACTCTGCAGCAGTAATTACAGAATGTATGTTATTAATAGATATATATAGAGTATGGCTGTAAAAGGGCGGACTAGAGTACAGAGAGAGAGAGAGAGAGAGAGGGATGCTGGGTGTAGAAGGCAGTATATCGACCTGGCTGCAGTAGCCACTCCCTATCCCTCCTCCTCCCAGTCCCTAAGCTATCCTAGCCTAGCTCTCAGGGGTTCATCGGCCTTCTGTTCGGGATCATCCTAGGAGGGTAGGATGGGGAGTAGGTGGGAATGGATGGAGGATGGAGGGAGGGATGGGAGGGATGTAGATGGGGAGGGATCGGATAGGCCTAGCTCTCAGGGGTTCATCGGCCTTCCGGTAGGGATCATCCTAGAAGGGTAGGTGGGGTGTGATGCAGGATGGGAGGAGAGAGGGATGGGAGGATGTAGATGTGGGGGATAGGATGGGCCTAGCTCTCAGGGGTTCATCGGCCTTCCGGTACGGATCATCCTAGGAGGGTAGGTGGGTTGGGATGAAGGATGGGAGGATGTAGATGGGAGGAGTGATGGGAGGATGTAGATCTGGGGGATAGGATGGGTCTAGCTCTCAGGGGTTCATCGGCCTTCCGGTACGGATCATCCTAGGAGGGTAGGTGGGTTGGGATGCAGGATGGGAGGATGTAGATGGGAGGAGTGATGTGAGGATGTAGATGTGGGGAATAGGATGGGCCTAGCTCTCAGGGGTTCATCGGCCTTCCGGTACGGATCATCCTAGGAGGGTAGGTGGGGTGTGATGCAGGATGGGAGGAGAGAGGGATGGGAGGATGTAGATGTGGGGGATAGGATGGGCCTAGCTCTCAGGGGTTCATCGGCCTTCCGGTACGGATCATCCTAGGAGGGTAGGTGGGGTGGGATGCAGGATGGAAGGATGTAGATGGGAGGAGTGATGGGAGGATGTAGATGTGGGGTATAGGATGGGTCTATCTCTCAGCGGTTCATCGGCCTTCCGGTAGGGATCATCCTAGGAGGATAGGTGGGGTAGGATGCAGGATGGGAGGAGAGAGGGATGGGAGGATGTAGATGTGGGGGATAGGATGGGCCTAGCTCTCAGGGGTTCATCGGCCTTCCGGTACGGATCATCCTAGGAGGGTAGGTGGGGTAGGATGCAGGATGGAAAGAGGGATGGGAGCAAGTGGATGTGGGGGATAGGATGGGCATAGCTCTCAGGGGTTCATCAGCCTTCCGTTCTGGATCATCCTAGGAGGATAGGATGGGGAGTAGGTGGGGTAGGATGCAGGATGGAGGAGGGGTAGGAGGATGTATATGGGGGAGAGGATAGGATGGGCCTTCAGTTTAGGATCATCCTAGGAGGATATGATAGGGAGTAGTTGGGAGTGGATGCAGGATGGAGGATGTAGATGGGAGGAAGTGGATGTGTGGGATAGGATGGGCCTAACTCTCAGGGGTTCATCGGCCTTCTGTTCAGGATAATCCTAGGAGGATAGGATAGGGAGTAGGTGAGGTAGGATGCAGGAGTGGTGGGAGGATGCAGATTTGGGGGATAGGATGGGCCTAGGTCTCAGGGGTTCATCGGCCTTCCTTTCGGCATCATCCTAGGAGGATAGGATGGGGAGTAGGTGGGATAGGATGCAGGATGGGATGAGGGATGGGAGGATGTAGATGTGGAGGATAGGATGGATCTAGGAAGATATGGTTCTTTCGTCCAGGATCATTTTGAAGGATAGGATGGGGAGGAGTTGGGATAGGATAGAGCCTGGATGGAAGGATAGGAGGAAGTAGATGTGGTGGATAGGATGATAACGTCTTTTGGAGAATAGGATGGAGAAGTCGAGGGATAGTAGGCATAGGATAGAGGATGGAGTGAGGGATAGTAGGATGTAGATGTAGGGGAGAGGATAGGATGGGCCTAGGAAGTTACCGTCCTTTCGTCCAGGATCATCCTAGGAGCATACCGTCCTTTTGTCCAGGATCATCCTTAAGGGATCGGATGGGGAAGTCGAGGAGTAGTTTGGATCGGATAGAGGATGGAGAAAAGAATGAGAGGATGTAGATTTGGGGGATAGGATAGGCCTAGCTCTCAGGGGTTCATCGGCCTTCTGTTCAGGATCATACTAGGAGGGTAGGATGGGTAGTAGGTGGGATAGGATGCAGGATGGGACGAGGGATGGGAGGATGTAGATGTGGGGGATAGGATGGGCCTAGGAAGATATCGTCCTTCCGTTCAGGCTCATCACAGGAGGATACTATAGAGGAAAGGTGGGATTGGATAGAAAATTGAGGGAGGGATGGGAGGAAGGAGTTGTTGGGGGATAGCATGGGCCTAGGAAGACATCGTGCTTTCGTCTAGGATTATCCTCGGAATATAGGATGGAGATTAGATGGGGTAGGATAGATCCTGGATAGAAGGATAGGAGAAAGTAGATGTGGAGGATAGGATGGATCTAGGAAGATATGGTTCTTTCGTCCAGGATCATTTTGAAGGATAGGATGGGGAGGAGTTGGGATAGGATAGAGCCTGGATGGAAGGATAGGAGGAAGTAGATGTGGTGGATAGGATGATATCGTCTTTTGGATCATGAATGGAGAATAGGATGGAGAAGTCGAGGGATAGTAGGCATAGGATAGAGGATGGAGTGAGGGATAGTAGGATGTAGATGTAGGGGAGAGGATAGGATGGGCCTTGGAAGTTACCGCCCTTTCGTCCAGGATCATCCTAGGAGCATACCGTCCTTTTTTCCAGGATCATCCTTAAGGGATCGGATGGGGAAGTCGAGGAGTAGTTTGGATAGGATAGAGGATGGAGAAAGGAATGAGAGGAAGTAGATGTGCGGGATAGGATGGGCCTATGAAGATATCGCCATTTCGTCCAGGAACAACCATGGAGGATAGGAAGGGAGTACTTGGGATAGAATAGAGGATGACCTTAGAGATAGAAGGAAGTAGATTACAAGAGGATAGGCCTAGGAATACAACCACCTTCTGTTGAGGATCATGGTTACCACAAAGGATGACGAAGGATAGGATGGTCCTTGCTGAGCCTCGTCCTTCCTTCCTGGACCATAGTTACCATGAATAATGTACAAATAGAGGACGGTAAACTCCAGATTTAGCTAGGATAGGATTGGGGCTGGAAAGGAGGAATAGGAGGAAGTGGATAGGGAAAGGATAGGACGGGCCGAGGATGATATAGGACTTATCCCAGAATCATGGTTACCATTAACCCTTTCCGTACCGTGGACTGCTCCAGCAGTCGAGAGCGGTCGGGACCCACGTACCGTGGACTTGTGTAGAAGTCGAGGCAAGACGGGACCCACGTACCGTGGACTTGTACAGCAGTCGAGAGCTCGGCGTATCTCTCGCATTCTTTATCTTCTCATTTCTAGACTCTAGAGCTATCTAGCCTTACCTTATTGTACTTCTAGTATTCCTGCCTATTACTAGATGGCATTTGAATGAAGTTTTTGGTCGTTTTTAGTCTAATTAGAACTCGTTGCCTTTTCCGCCCATTTACCCTGTCAACCCACGCCAAATTACCGTTTGTTTTTATACTTCTGTACATTCCTAACAGCATTTATTTGCAAAATCAGTTCACTTTTAGTCCTTAAGTATTACGATCTTATAATTGTGTTTATTTAAACTTAGAAAACCTGTTTTTTTATTATTAAGTTTTTCAACATAAAATAATTATTTAAACCCCAAACTAATTCAACCTAAATAAAAATTAATAATCATTGTAAGCAAAATAAAAATTAAAATGATAAAAGACGAGTTTAAGTACGGCGAGGAGATCGCTGAAAGTCGAGGCGCTGTGACCGAGAGTGGGATAAGTATCCCGTACAGGGGGACCAATGCCGGGTGTGAGTATCCCGTACAGCATAACACATCTCCTCGCGGCTCCTGGCGTACCGAAAGGGTTAAGGTCGATAAAGCATAGAATGAGCCTAGAAAATTAGGCTTCCTCTTAAGACCTTGGTTACCGAAAACGATAGAGGAGGATAGAGTGGCTGCTGTTTTTAAGGTCTCTGAGGCCGAGCCCGTAGTTTGTTTTACCTTACGCCTTTTCCAAGACGTCATTTTAAGGTCAAATAGAGAAAAAAACGTGCGAAAAATGTAGAACAATACATGCTCATTTTTTGACGTCCCTGAGTCCGAACCCATTTTAAAAATGACCTTAAACCTGATATGATGAAGGTTACCGAACCCACTCATCGTAATCAGGGACCCCGAAAACCCCATAAAAACCGCCCCGAGTGTTTGTTTTTTTTTAGATCTAATGTTGACTTGAGTAATTCCCCCCCCCTAATGATTTTCATCAATCACCACTTGCCAATCTCACATTTACATCTATTATTCCTTTAAAGGCAAAGCATTGTTGGTGTTTGGTTTTGATATCTTAATAAAACTTGGAAAGCTTGGAATTCAAGCCTTCATCAGCGTACATTTGTAGCGTTCAGAACTCAGCCATAGCTTAATAATGAATATTAGTGCCATAGCAAATCAAACATGAGGTAGAGAGCTGAATTTAATGCACTCTACCCCTACATGTAAAGAATTTATTACCCTATTATGAGGTCTTAAATTAAAATAAGTGCTGATTATATCGGAGAAACTACTTGCAAGAATAGGTGATTATCAACAACAAAATACGCCGTCAAAGCCGTCCAATACTAAACCCGCAATGCTTTATCCAAATTGGAGCTAATTGGCTTTGTTGGGGACCTCTTGAAATAAATAAATATGTTAAAAGTATTGCGGGATTAGTTTTGCACTGCTTTGACGGCGTATTTTCCATTTCAGGAGATAATTTCAGGAGATAATTTTTACGGCTTTTTATCCTTGTTTTGTCAAAGAATGGAACCCTATTCTCAAGTTCCAAACATCGTTTTATTTATGCCAAAATTATCGTTTTTCCCGCCCACTAGGGGTGATACGTTTTCTTTGGAAAAAAGAAAAGCAGCCCTATCCTGGATAGAAAAGGGTGGTAACCTATAGATAACCCCTCCTAAAATTCGTAGTTAATTATAATTAATGTTAAAATTTAAATAAATAAATAACGTGTGATTAAACGGTTCAATGTACTTTACAACAAGAAGACAAAATGACAATAGGCTATTAAAATAGTCATAATTATGAATCCTAAAAATGGAATACGTGACGTTTATGTGAATGAAATTACTTGTAAGAATATATGTTTCCAAAAACCATTTACGCCTTCCTAAATGACGACCTTTAAACCCGCAATGCTTGTAAACTCTACGGGTCCAGTATATGCAATAACACTATAAGTTATTTTAGTCCAAGAGCCAGTAACCGCACGGTTCATGAAGTGTTTTATGCTCCTTGAAATTTTGCTATAATCTACCTCTTGGGTAGATAAGAAGGTATATATGTGTTTTTGGACATACCTTGGAACATTCAGAAGCCAACTATCTTTAATGCAAAATTAAGACCATTTTACAATGAATAATAAATATGGCAGACACTTTTAAGGGTATAAAACGTAAAAAACAAAACAAAGCCTAAGTTGTTTTTATTCTAATATTAAATGAGAGTTTTATTCGCGCTGCCATTTAAACCCAGAACAGCTGTACAAGATCATATGAACATAACAGTGTCCTTTAGCTCCGGACCAGCAGGACGATGGTAACCTTTGACGTTCTTCGTCCTTAAACCCCATTCATACATACATACTTTAGTTTCGGGGTACAGATATATAAATTTGAAATAAAGATTATGAAGCGTCGATTTCCCCACCAGTTCATTGCGTTATATTTTCATACGTAGGAAGAGAGAATACTCGATAAAACTGTATCTCTTTGTAAGAGTCCAATACTGATATAATAAAGCCATGGAAGCAGACTACTCGTGCCGTCTACAAACATTACCCCTTCAAAAATGTATTAGGCTAAACCCGCTGTATTGTTATGCATTGCCAATAGAAGATATTACGAAATACGGCGTATAAAGTCGCTGAGTGAACCCGCAAATCACATTGGTAATATATTACACGTTAATAACTATCCCCTTTATTAGTTTTTATCATTGATCGATTACTTAAATAGTTGTCTACACCCTCGCTCTAGTCTTCCTGATGAAATGCAGCTTTTATTTATACCGTTTGGTTAGACATATCGCAATAGTATTTCTAACCCAAAAATTAATTCAATCAATAATTTTTCAGTTATGACTATGAAAGACATGGTAAATATCTCTTTATCAATCATCAGAACTGTATGTACCTAGCTTCAGAGCTTCTACACCAGAGGGAACTTGTGTCACTCTTCCTGTCTTAATCCTATTCCATCTACATAGGCAAGAGTGACACATTTTCAGTTGAGTTTTATTTTGAGTTTTGTCACTTCAGAAATACTAGTGCGATATGTAGCCGTTTCCTACACGACGACAGACTCCTGTAAACAGTCCGTACAATCATGGAAGCTAAGACAGTGATGCTGGATCTAAATAGGGCGGCATGGCGTTGTGTCATGCCTTGAACGACGCATAGACGGACATGCACGTGAAGGAAGATACGCTGTATTTCCTCGCGAGATATCCGGCAATCTTCGAAATAGGTGGTTCTGGAGGGACACTTTTTGTATATATATATATATATATATATATATATATATATATATATATATATGTATATATATATATAGAACATAAATTTGCAATAATTCATTCATTTATTATTTCCCTTGTCTTGAAAATAAGAAAAATTATCAGTTACCTGAATCTCGCCATTACTCCCATATACAAATTTACATTTTCCATTATTTAAGCACCTAAAGCTCATACATTATAAAAACACATGAATATTACATGTATATAATCATAAAACAAAAAATATTGCAATCCAGTATCTGAAAAATGCTTAAAATTCTCTGAAATCCTTTTTCTTAGCACCAAAACACTTACGGAGATTTGTTGATCATGCGTAGAAAGCATCCGTGAACTACTAAATGAGAATGTTTTTATAGAAATGTTCTAACACAGTTGATGATTTTCCCAGGCTCCCAGGTCTTTAAACTCTCTGCTAAGGCCGGGCGGGTCACAAGAAGCCAAGTCTCAAGGTGGCTTGGTGACCACCGGGTTATTGCTCTGGTCCAGGACGGTGGTGACGATGAAGGTCGCATTGTGACGGCGCAGCTTGACATTCCTTTGATGTAAGCCCACGCACGTGTCACGTTTGCAGGGCCGATTTACGCCGTAGTTTGGCCGACAGAACGGAGTTCGTCGGTGATCTCCTCCCGACTCTCCAAGAAAGCCTTGTATCGCATCCCAGGCGATGGCCCTGAAATACAGAACCTCCGTGAAGGCCTCTGAAAGCATGTGAAATGTTTCGGTTACTTTATTTCAAAGCCGAACAGAAATCGCGATTGTACTAACATATGGCCGTTGGCTATGCCAACGGCCATAGCCACGTTGAATACACCGGTTCCCTTAGATCACCGAAGTTAAGCAACGTCGGGCGTGGTCAGTACCTGAATGGGTGACCGACCACGTGCTGTTGGCATTAGAAAAGGGTGGAAACATGTAGATAGCCTGGCGCTAATAGCCAAATAGTCGATGCGCCGTAAAAAAAAAAAAAAAAAAAAAAAAAAAAATGTTACTAACATATTACTAACTTACCACCAAACATTGATGAAATACATTCAGATGTCAGCAAATATATCATAGACGAATTCTAACTCTCGTAGAACATATAACATTTGGACAAAATCTAGCATCATCTTTTTTCACCATGTTTTAATTGTTTACTTATGTTTGTAACATGTTTTTTTATTTATTCTTTTCACCTTTTTCCCTTTTATTTATGGAATTAAATATTACTGAGTCCACTACACAGAATTATCTAAATTCTCTCACAGCTAGTATGTAGAACATTATTTAGGACTATTTATTTGTTTTGTTTATTTTAACATTGAAAACATTGGCATATACCTTTCTTAATTTTTATTCCATCAGTTTAATCGCCTGAGTTGCGATAAACTAGTAATAAAATAAATACAGGTGTATAAAAGTTTATAGCAAGACTATACAATGCAAACCAAAATCCAAAAGAAACGATAAATCGTGAGCAATGATAACCTTGTAGTTTATGCCCAAACATAAAGCATTAAAAACATGACTGTACTTTGCTGTGTTGATAAGATGCAGAGATGTTTAGCCAAGTAGAGGTTTAAATAGTCAAATCCCCAGCTAAAGGCTTCCGGATGATTGAAATAGCAATGAAATTGTGTTTAATGGGCGGGATGGTGACGTCGACAGAATCTGTATGGATTCCACGTTGGTAGTCAAAGCTACATACGGACTCACAGAACGTGGGGGAAGTCACGCAGTCTGGCAAGGTCGGGGTGTAGGTAGGTTCTGGCGCAGTTTGGGTCTTTAAGCGCGGTTCCTCCGTTCCTTCATGGAGAGGAACCCCGCTTATAAGGTTGACCTCATGAAACAATCCGGAAGTGCCGACAAGAAAATTTTACGTTTCAGATCCCCTAGAGACCGAAAATAACGGTGGTTCAAATTCGTATATATATATATATATATATTTGTCTGTTCGCGCTCTGGACGCCTCAAAAACGGTCCGATTTTGATGACATTTGGTACATAAATATTTTGTCTAATTTGAGAGGTCAAGTCCGTTAACCAGCAGAATCCGCCCACAGGAACATGGTTTTTGAAGCGAAATTCGCGCGAAAAAAATCGCGCTTACTTCATATGCTTGCAAATACTCGTTATACAGGCTTCTTGGCCTAGGATAACGCATGAAACCATTTTTAAGGTGACAGATTTAACCGTTTTCGAGAAAAGTGGAAAATAGTTGTTGAAATGCGTTTTTGATTTAGGTACTTAGAATCATGGGATTCTGTTAAAAAAAAATCTGCATGTTTGAAATTCCTTTCAACAAACATGATTAAATTTTGGTTTCGGTTGGAGTTAAAGGAGGATCAGAATAAAATATTTTATTAATAGACATGAAAGGTTTTGGGGACTTCGTATATTTGCCTTAATATCTCGAAAACAGTTTGGAATCTTGAGAAGCGGATCGTTACCGTTCGAAAGCTTACAAATGGTTTAAATGCTCTACAAAAATGATTCTCAAGCAATTTTCGATTAGGCGATGTCAATCGGAGAAATAAATGCTTAAATTTTCAAAAGAGTTTTTTTTTGTTCTTTTGAACGGGGTTTTTCTTTGTTCAAATCACTTTTTATTGATTTTTTTTTAAATTGAATTTATCTCTAAAATTAGTATTATAGTAAACGAAAATAAGAAACAGTAAATAGTGTGTTTCTAGAGCGAACCTTGACAACGCCAAGCAGGTATGAGGTATATACCCTTGCAACGGTGACCTATTTTGGATCATAAATTATTTCATGAAAGGTCCAGCCAAAATTATAACTGTTTCTATGTCAACCTTTCCAACATTAGGGATAAGAACGGAACCGCGCTAAGATGATGCAGTTCCTACGAGTCGGACTTTTTTTACATTAGTTACACCAGTTTATTTTCCATGTTATTAGTGATTACAATTATCAAGTCATATGATCTTTATTGATGGTCATAGAACCTCATACAATTTGCTATTTGAAGAAGGTAATTTGATATTATATAAATCAAAAATAACAAAATTGAATTCAATTGCCAAAATTGAATGTGATACAAAGAGGAACCATCTTGACTCCTATTTGTGTGAATTCGTGTGGAGGAGGAGCTACGAAAAAAGGACCTTTTCTAGGCAATTTCAAAATCATTTAAGTCTTATTGACCCCCAAAATGAAATTTGGGTCTACATTACAATTTCTGGTAGGCAATACATACATTTTAAATAAAGGTTGTTATTTTTATATATTTGTCAGATACCACTGACTGACTGACTCACTGACTCACTCACTCACTCACTCACTGACCTATCATCGCCCAGCCCAAACCACTCGACAGAAAATTTTGAAATTTTGCATGGACACTTCCTATAGAACGTAGACACTCGCTAAGAAAGGATTTTTTGATATTCGAATTTTTAAGTATTTTTAGAGGGGTTTAAAGTTTTAGTTGGTTAGAGCAGGCAAGCCTAGGTAGCATATGTTGTTAGGACGATGATAGAACAGCTGTTACCGTACATTATCTATTTCATAGTATTATTTCTAATTGAGGTTAATTTCCACTATGATGGCAGACCTTGAATTACTAGAAATAAACTGAGATTTTGTCCCTCATAGAGCCTGGTGATGCTCCATCCGAGGTAATAATATCCCGAACCCTAAAACGCCTGTTACTGGTAACCTATAGATAACGGATTATCTCTAGGTTATCTGTTTCTTGACTCTGGTCTGGAGCGCCCCAATGTTAAGAAACATTATACTTTGATTACTTATCAATTGATGAATAACATACAGCATGACGGGAACCGTGCTATAATTAATTGTACAAAATTACACGCACATCGCGCTAGTATTTCTAAAGTGACAAAACTCAAAAATCGGTAATTTTCAGTTATGACTATGAAAGACATGGTCAATATCTCGTTATAAACCATCAAAACTGTATGTCCCTAGCTTCAGAGCTTCTACACCAAAGGGCACTAGTGTCACTCTTCCTGTCTTAATGCTATTCCATCTACATAGGCAAGAGTGACACATTTCCAGTTGAGTTTTATTTTGAGTTGTATCACTTCAGACATACTAGTGAGATATATCCGTCCCGTGACAGGCTTCGAGGGCCAAGAAGGGCAGATAATGTAGAGATATCTGATTCTTGACCATACGGCACACTAGGGAGATAGTGTCGTCAGCACAGATAGTGTCTGTCCTAAATGAATTGTTGATTGACTAGTCTTCGCCAACAGTGCAAAAATGGGGAAGTTATGGTGTTTTAAATATTTAAGAAATTAACATCAGTTTTTCAACTTTGGAAATGATTTAAGAAAAAACGTAAAATAACGGCTTTTTCATACTTGAATCATAAATAGTACATTGCTTCACGATTATTTTGATACCTAGTTTACCTGCTTTCGGCTGCTTCTTACAGAGATATTGTGGTTTTTAGATTTCATAACCAATGAAATCTTTACGACGTCTGGCGAAGCAATGAACCAAACACTAGATATGATGCTTTATTTGATAGAATCCTGCAAGAATATAATTTATCTGAATGTTAGGATAAAGTTAAGGAGAATATAAGAAATTGATTGAGATTGGTTTGCTTGGATATTCAACAATATTAGAATCGCTGTTACAGGTTTTCAGGGAAATTCGAAGCAAAGTAGGAAGATTGGCTGAATATAAACATTAAACTTTTCGACGACGATTTTAACCCTTTCAGTACCGTGGACTGCTCCAGCAGTCGAGAGCGGTCGGGACCCACGTACCGTGGACTTGTGTAGAAGTCGAAGGAAGACGGGACCCACGTACCGTGGACTTGTACAGCAGTCGAGACCTCGGCGTAACTCTCGCGTTATTTATCTTCTCATTTCTCGACTTTAGAGCTATCTAGCGTTACCGTATTGTACTTCTAGTATTCCCGCATATTACTAGATGGCATTTGAATGAAGTTTTTGGTCGTTTTTAGTCTAATTAGAACTCGTTGCCTTTTCCGCCCATTTACCCTGTCAACCCACGCCAAATTACCGTTTGTTTTTATACTTCTGTACATTCCTAACAGCATTTATTTGCAAAATCAGTCAACTTTTAGTCCTGAAGTTAAGATCTTATATTCATGTTTTGTTAAATTTAGAAAAAATGGTTTTTTTAATGCGTGTCCTCCATTTTTAAAAAAATATTTAATATTTAATTAAAATGTCTAATATATTACATATTTAATTAAATAATTCATTAAATTAACTGTAAATATTTATAATTATGCCTTTGTTTTTGTAACTAAAGTTTATACATAAAAATAAATTTAAATCCGCCGGTGTACAAAGTCACGGATCAAAAATGAAGATGGAAAATTTATTTGCCGTAGTTATTGAGTATTTAATTCCCTTGCTTATTATTTATAAAAGAAAGGGTAAGTGGTAACTGCAAAAAAAACTTCTTTTTTTTTTACTCGTATATAATATAGCTTTTTTATTACTTACTTTTAAAGAAAGTTATTCAACTTAAAATAATTATTTAAATGGCAAACTAATTCAGCATAAATAAAAATTAATAATCATTGTAACCAAAATAAAAATCAAAATTATAAAAGACGAGTTTAAGTACGGCGAGGAGATCGCTGAAAGTCGAGGTGCTGTGACCGAGAGTGGGAAAAGTATCCCGTACAGAGGGACCGAAGCCGGGTTCTAGTATCCCGTACAGAGGGACCGAAGCCGGGTGCTAGTATCCCGTACAGGGGGACCGAAGCCGGGTTCTAGTATCCCGTACAGAGGGACCGAAGCCGGGTTCTAGTATTCCGTACAGGGGGACCGAAGCCGGGTTCTAGTATCCCGTACAGAGGGAGCTAAGCCGGGTTCTAGTATCCCGTACAGAGGGACCGAAGCCGGGTTCTAGTATCCCGTACAGAGGGACCAAAGCCGGGTTCTAGTATCCCGTACAGAGGGACCGAAGCCGGGTTCTAGTATCCCGTACAGAGGGACCGAAGCCGGGTGTTAGTATCCCGTACAGGAGAACACATCTCCTTGCGACTCTTCGCGTAGGGAAAGGGTTAAGAAATGTTGACGAGGTAATAATCAAGCAGGTTCTTCGCGCGGAAGACCGCAAGTAAGGTTCGTGGAAGTATCATACTCTACAAGAAAGAGAGTATATTTTTTGGCAATTCGAAATTAAGCAGCGAAATTACTGAACAGGAAATAACATGAATAATCTATCAGGGCAGCATTTTGAAAATGGTTTCTAGTGACAGATCAATTAATATGCCGAAATTAACTGCATAAATTGGTGAGACTTAAGAATTATATCTGAAGCATTATTCATGGTATTATATGCCAGTGTCCTTCATTAACTACTTCTTCTATTGATACAAATATGAATTTAAAGAAAATGCTTCTCCTCCCATTAGATCCATATTTGTCAACTATAAGTAACATAAGTAAAGATGGAATGGTTGGGATTCCGCTAAATAAACCTCACTATGATTTTGTTTTAAAAAATCTATATTTCGGACGTTTCGGCTGCTCATTGTATGTACGCTAATATTTTCCAAATACTCTCCCGACCTCCCACCTAGATTTTTCCCATGCCCCTTGGGTATCCTTCCATTAACACCTTTCTCTCCTTTCCTGTCATAAAATGTCATAAACACGCCTTTTGATCCTTACCTACTTTTCTCCCACCACCTGCTGTTTTCAGTTACATATACCCCAGTGGATTTTTTTTTCCTTAGACACTTTCACAATGGTTACTTAATTGCCAACCTTGGTCTTCCTCTGCCGCTCGGCATTTCCATCGGTATGTAGTATCTTATTTCTTTGTAAAATTAATTAATGTTACTATTAGATACTATATTGGTCATTGGTATGTAGTATCTTATTTCTTTGCAAAATTAATTAATGTTACTATTAGCTACTATATTTGTCATTGGTATGTAGTTTCTTATTTCTTTGTAAAATCAATTAATGTTACTAATTACTATCAAAATCAATTATTGTACCTATTTATTTTTTCATTCTAAGAATTTAAGAAGATATAGTCTTTTATAAGTTAATTGTATTTATAGTTCTGTTACCTATCACAATTATAAACTTTTTTTGTTTCTGTATTAATTTCTTGTTTTATCATTTTAGCTGACGAAGGCTACCAATGAGTAGCCGAAACGTCCGAAATATATATTTTTTAAAACAAAATCATATTGAGGTTTATTTAGCCGAATCCCAACCATTCCATCTTTACTTATCACCTCGACGGCTAACTATCTAATCATCATGATAAATCCCAACCATTCCATCTTTACTTATCACCTCGACGGCTAACTATCTAATCATCATGATAAATCCCAACCATTCCTTTACTCATCACCTCGACGGCTAACTATCTAATCATCATGTTTAAGTAACATATGTCACAATTGAAATAAATAAAATTTAAGTAAAGTTAGCTCCACAATCAAAAACAAAATTGAAGCAAAAGTTTTATCATACTTAATATAAATAAAAATGATAGTATCTGTTTACAATGAAGCGATTCTGAGAAGGAATAAGTTTTTTTATTATTAAAATTTCTTTATATAATTTTTATAACTTCGTAAATATCATACGTAAGTTTCCATTATATGTAAGTTTATATTATAATAAATTATTTTCTTTAGTCAAAACTTCTTTTTTCTCCAATGTTCGAGTTTTTAATAACAGAAAAAAATAATAACCCTTGTCTAGACAAAAATACGATTTTTGATTTCTTACCCCGTATACGCGTGACACTGTGCGAGGTATCGAATGAATGTGAAGGCTTTCGGTTAGAAAAACGGTACTCATGCAATAGAACGATCTTGGTCGGAGAAATCAGTGCTTAAATTTCGAATGAGTTGATTTTCGTGCATTAAATGTCTCTATTTCGTTTGGTTTTTTAATGAATTTTCTTACTTTTTAACAATTTTTATTAGTAAATGAGTTTATCAATAAAACTACGAAAGTAATTTTATTATTTAGTATTTGTTATAATCATAGTCGCTTCCGCTTCGATTTGGCTTCTATTTAAATATGTGTGAATTTTAGCCAATAAACGACACATTTTCACTTTTCTTCTACATTTCATTCGAGTTTGTTTTGATATTTCATTAAATGTAAAACTACTTTATGAATGTACTTCAAAAATAGCAAAAAGTTTGAAAGGGAAAAAAATATGAACAATTCTTCATTGACGCTTTCGAATTAATTTTGGGAACTGGAATTTTCTGAAAATGCGGTAATGTGACAGTGTTCCTGTGCATCGGAGATTGTAAATTCTGTTTCAATAAAAAAAAAGGTTTAACACTAGTCTAAAAGGTACAACAATGGCTTGAAGTAGTGCCTAAAAGCGTGCGACCTTGCGCAGATTACCATCACGAACAACGAGGTGACAGCCAGCATTAATCAAACAGGAAGAAGGTTAGCCTGCTCAAGATAGACTAGCCGTGTTTGCTCCTTGGTCTAGTGTTTACACTAGACTATTTACCCTGGCTAACAGGTGGCCTTGACAGGTAGTACCCACGTGGCTACTGAAAGCATGACAAGGCAATGCTGAAGGAGTGGTGTGTGCCTTAAAGTAGGTTTCAAACTCGGACCTAGACCTTCAGAATCAGATGTTTGTATTGTCAGACAAGCCTGGTGATACAGCAAAGTGCAGCATATTAATTCAATGTACTCTAGAATTTGTGGCCCGGTAAATATCGCATTGGATTCTCATGCGGGAATTCTGGGTTTGATATCCAACTGCAGCAGGTTGAATTCGTTCAACTACGGGCCGCTTAACTGTTTACAGACCAAACCAAGTTCTAACTGAAATTTTTAATTTTTTTTTTTTTTGTTTTAGTATATGTCATAGCTATGGCCTAGTGTGACGCTAAAAGTCCGTCACGCAGGAGCTGCATAACTAAGCACTTTCCTCAGAATTTGGGTAGTGTAGACTGCTTTCCAGAACAATTTGCTTAAAATATCCTACATAAATAAAATAAAAACATGAATAGTTCTCTTTTAATTTTGTAATGAGTAACTGATAAATTATTAATTTGCTTCCAGAGTTATGTTTACACATGGTACCTACTGCACTAAGTAATAAATACAAAAAACCTCGTATTATCGTATTTTGATCTAACAAAGGAACCGGATACAGTCCCTCTAGCGCTCCTTGCGGCGCCTTTGTGAACCTATATCTGGCTGGCTTTTCTATTGAAATATATTACAAAGTAAACCCCCCTTTCCGATTGACCGATTCAGCTCATTTTTACAACACTTCTTTCTCATGAGTTACCCACGACGTATACCACGTTTCGTTACAATACAGCAGAAATTACGACCAGTATGAGTATATTAGTAATTTGGGTCCGGAGTAAACCCCCCCTCCTAATGAACCGATTTAGTTTATTTTTACAACACATATTTACCTGTAGATTACCACTATGAATACCGAGTTTCGTCGAAATATACCTAAAATCACGGCTGGTAGTGGCGAATTGGTATTGTCGGTCCGGAGTAAACCCCCCCTCCTCATGAACCGATTTAGTTCATTTTTATATCTCACTTTTCTCTCTATATTACCACTACGAATACCAAGTTTTGTTGAAATATAACAAATATTACGGCTGAAATGGTCAAATTAGTGTTTTGGGTTCGGGGTAAACCCCCCCTTCCGGTGGACCGATTTTGGTGGCTAACGAACTCTTTCAATCGTTTGCTAATTGAATGCTATATACCAAGTTTCGTGACGAAAAAACAAAAACTCTGGCCGCTATCGTGTTAACAGACACATATATATATATATATATATATATATATATATATATATATATATATATATATATATATATATAAATTTTAACAGGGGTCATTTTCGGTGTCTACTAGGTAGGATTGATAAAGATTTGAAGAAATTTTTCAAAAATTCCGTCATGAGTCCAACCTCAATAGCTACTTTCCTTCGGAGCAAAGTGCTAAAAGTGTCACGCTTCGTCCCCATCCGGACGATGGTACACGAGGTTCCGTTGCTATGGCAAATAACCCACGTGGTTGCAGTACTGTCGAAACCTTAGCTACTATAGAAATATTGTCTTCCTTATTTTGACATTCGAACATTTCAATGAATTAAAAAAAAAAACCGCTGCATTGTATTTTTTCCTACATATTTCCAATAAGTACCAACGCCTTGTCAGGGAGTCAGAAAGTAATAAGTCACATATCATGTTTTATATTTATTTAAATATTAACATCCACTTATACATAACACAGAGTTTTGGGACAAGTTATCCGTAGGTTTTCTGGCCACAATAGGGTTAATTCCTTTTTTTTCTTTCAAAAGAAAAGCCACTACCACATAGTGGGAATCTGATCACTACCTTAGGCTCGGAGTGCTCACAGCTTAACTCTCACGGCCAATGTGTCTCCTCATATGTCATATTTTATGAAAAATTCCAACAAAATCAATTGTTGATCTCCATGGTCATATTTAGGTTGAATGTTTACTATTTGTTCTGACTAAATCTAGTATTTTTTTCATCAATATCAACTTTATCCGTTACCTCTATTTAGGTCTGGAACTATCAGATAATTGGTCCACTTGGGGCAAATAATGCAGATAATCGACTAGTTCCTCTTAAGTTCGGAACGCTATCCATTTTCTAAAATTATATTACGATTTTATGGAAGAGAATATACGCAAACTACTATAAATACAAGAGGCACTACTATACAGTTCAAAGACAGAATGGAATTCAGAATGGAAACACAGCTGGTAATACTCTAAAAGATAGAAATGAGAAAAGTGTAGACAGATTCCCGATACAACTCCACATCTCTAAGAGTATAAGCAGAACAGGAAATGGTTCAAAAATGGGAATATCTCTATTTCACGGAATATAACAATTTAATAAATAAACTTACTACAACAACTGTAATATTATATTGTTAAATATACATTTCTAATAGTATATAAGACTTATTGGACTAATTTAACCCATAGTTTATGCCATAGCACGAAAAAAAACATAAATCATAACAAAAAAAAAACAGCAATTCCTTAAATTTCGAGAGTCTATTGAGATCAAAATTCCAGGTAAGAAAAAATATTTTTGATTAGTTTAATGCTTTATTAGTAATAGCTGTTACCCAGTGTGCTATGCTACACCTACTTTCTGCTTATGACTCTCCCCGTATCAAGATCTACTTGTATTTCCAGTTATGTCAAAGGGTGTGAATTTGTTTATATCTGTCCAGTGCTGTCTCGTGAAACAGCCGACAGAGGCCAGCACCACAGCCTGCGAGTAGATAGTTCATATCAAAGAAAGGCCAGTGCTCCTTAGTTAGACAGTGACTGTTGATATAAAATTGAAATAAACTGCATTACATGATTATATAATGATGTAAAGTCATCAATGAGTTCGAGTTATTTTAATTATCAAGAACATCAACAAATAAATTTGAGACATTATTCAAAATGGCTGTCAATTCCTGTAACGGTGATAAAAATTTTTGGAATCTATGTCTCCCAATGGAAAAAATTGTGACCTAGTAGTAGTGTTTAGTAAGGGTAGCAACCCGGCGCTAATTGGTGACCTAGTAGTAGTGTTTAGTAAGGGTAGCAACCCGGCGCTAATTGGTGACCTAGTAGTAGTGTTTAGTAAGGGTAGCAACCCGGCACTAATTGGTGACCTAGTAGTAGTGTTTAGTAAGGGTAGCAACCTGGCGCTAATTGGTGACCTAGTAGTAGTGTTTAGTAAGGGTAGCAACCCGGCGCTAATTGGTGACCTAGTAGTAGTGTTTAGTAAGGGTAGCAACCTGGCGCTAATTGGTGACCTAGTAGTAGTGTTTAGTAAGGGTAGCAACCCGGCACTAATTGGTGACCTAGTAGTAGTGTTTAGTAAGGGTAGCAACCTGGCGCTAATTGGTGACCTAGTAGTAGTGTTTAGTAAGGGTAGCAACCTGGCGCTAATTGGTGACCTAGTAGTAGTGTTTAGTAAGGATAGCAACCCGGCGCTAATTGGTGACCTAGTAGTAGTGTTTAGTAAGGGTAGCAACCTGGAGCTAATTGGTGACCTAGTAGTAGTGTTTAGTAAGGGTAGCAACCCGGCGCTAATTGGTGACCTAGTAGTAGTGTTTAGTAAGGGTAGCAACCTGGCGCTAATTGGTGACCTAGTAGTAGTGTTTAGTAAGGATAGCAACCCGGCGCTAATTGGTGACCTAGTAGTGGTGTTTAGTAAGGGTAGCAACCTGGCGCTAATTGGTGACCTAGTAGTAGTGTTTAGTAAGGGTAGCAACCCGGCACTAATTGGTGACCTAGTAGTAGTGTTTAGTAAGGGTAGCAACCTGGCGCTAATTGGTGACCTAGTAGTAGTGTTTAGTAAGGATAGCAACCCGGCGCTAATTGGTGACCTAGTAGTAGTGTTTAGTAAGGGTAGCAACCCGGCGCTAATTGGTGACCTAGTAGTAGTGTTTAGTAAGGGTAGCAACCCGGCACTAATTGGTGACCTAGTAGTAGTGTTTAGTAAGGATAGCAACCCGGCTCTAATTGGTGACCTAGTAGTAGTGTATAGTAAGGGTAGCAACCCGGCGCTAATTGGTGACCTAGTAGTAGTGTTTAGTAAGGGTAGCAACCCGGCGCTAATTGGTGACCTAGTAGTAGTGTTTAGTAAGGGTAGCAACCCGGCGCTAATTGACATACAAAATATGGAAGAAGCCAACCATTGTTGGCACTTCCAGAGATGTCTCAACAAATATTTTAATGATCATACTAAGATCAGATAAGTAAATTATCTCGGGGCCACTGTCTCTTAAGCCGCCTGGGAGGATTGGCTGGATGGGATTGGGAAGATACGGACAGACCTTCAGGATTAGGATGGTGAGACATTTTAGAGTGGAACTTTTGGAAACGGGTTTTAGCGAGGTCAAGGATAAATGGGATGTTGAGGTCATTGTGAAGGGTTTTGTTGGATACATAGAAAGGGGCATTTACAATTTCACGGAGGACTTTTGACTGGAATGTCTGTATTCTGTTGATGTTGGATGGTTTTGCAGATCCCCAGAGTTCAAGTCCGTATGTCCATATTGGTCGAATGATTGTTTTGTATATCGTTAGTTTGTTCTGTATTTATAATTTAGATGAGGGTCCAAGGAGTCGTCTAAGTAGTCCGTATCGTTTGTTCAGTTCTTGTCTTTTCAGTCTTGTGTGAGGGTTCCATGTCAGTCGGCTGTCAAGGTATGATCCCAGATATCGAACCTCGCTGGATGTTGGAGGGTTTAAGGAGGGTTCCATGTCAGTCGGCTGTCAAGGTATAATCCTAGATATCGACAGAATTTGATTATAAAATATTTTAAGCTGGATTATTTTTTAGCCAACGAAAAATAAAAGGTTGTTTTTTTTATATATTTAAGTCAGGAGGTAATAAGATAAATCAATACCTATCACATAGAAATACACATTACAGTGATATTATTTTTCCCAATTATCGGTTTTACTTCATAAAGTTTAAAGATTAATTTTTACTATTTCACTATTTTCATAAGAATAACTTTCAAATATCACAAGATATAGTTAGTTAAATTTCTCTTTGAAGATCCAATTACTAGTAAACGATCTGTTACTTTAAATAAAACAACCAGGAAACTTAACCAATTAAAAGTTTTATCACTAGGCTTTGAAGGCAATCCAAGGGAAATTACTCGTTAATTCAAATAAAAACTTTAAGATATATTGCAAGACTTAACTATAGATTGGTTCTGCTTTTTAAACAACAAGGATAAAATTAATCTCTAATTCTCTAAATAAATATTAATCAGGAAGAAATACTATTAATTTTTCTATATATATATATATATATATATATATATATATATATATATATATATATATATATATTTAATAAGTTTATTTGACAAAATAAAATAATAATATATAAATAATTTCAATTAACATTATTCTTTATTTACTTCGATTTTATTAACTTTAGTTTTAATATACTTAAATATATTACATTTTTAACAAATTATTTTGTGTTTCTTGATTAATTCCCTTTTCAGTTTTCCTCTATTACAGTAACATTCAGTTCAGAAATTTCCAATAGGTAACAATTACCCGTTTGCTTGAATCGCCTTAAAAAAAAATAGTTATTCGCTCGATGCAATATTATGATTAAAATAATTTGGTTTAGAGCCTAAGCTCCACCCGACCAACCTATGTAATGTACTGTATAACATACAGTCTTCTTTTTCGTATATGGCCACCGCGCATGTGCGAACGCTAGCGGACACTTTTTTATAACGTTTTTTTGTTACTTTTCTTTCAGTTTAGTCATCGCTAAAGCATATTTATGCTAAATATATTTTTATCTATAAAACTGAATTTATTTATAGGAGTCATATATATATATATATATATATATATATATATATATATATATATATATATATGTTTTTTTTCTCATATTTCTTTTCTTTTCTTTTTTATTTTATTTATTTATTTGTAATTAATTTTTGTATATATTATCATCATTACTTATTTATTTATTTTTTTTTTAAATTTCATTATGTGAGATCATAAATAAGATCCTGTATATACTGATCATACTTAACCAATGTACTTAAATATTGTACAGATGTTAAATAAACATATTAAATAAAAAAAAAAAAAAAAGTTATAGGAGGGTTATACTCTAAACCCGCTCATTTCTAAAATAATACATACAATGTATCTCTTTGCGTTCCTAGAAGATATAATGGTCATTCTTGGATAGTGAGCGATCTCTTAGACCGTCACTTTGTCAATCCAGGCTTCCTTCCCTCATAACACAATTCCTCAGTAAGACATCCTACCAATGGTATCCCATCCCACCCGCACTGATTCCCACAGAATCCTCTTAAGCCCACTCTCTGCATGTCCCGTAATACACTGACTGTTCCCAAGGAAAGCCCCTTTAATGCACTTTCTGCATGTCCCATCCCACCCGAACTGATCCAAGGAGAAGACTTTCAGCTTCTGCAATCCCTACCCGAGTCTTCCCCAGAAAGACTCCTGCCAAGAAAGACACCGTCCCCAAACGACAAGCACCATCTCCCATTGTTCCATAAGAGCGCTACAAACGAAGCATTATTCCTGCTGTGTCCACAACCCTGCTAATTGGAGTGCAGAAAGCTAAGTGCTCGACAGAGCTTAATGGCAAGGACTTACTGACATCAAGTGCCAGCGCTTACTGTTCCTTCTATTTCCTCAAGACTAATTTAACACCTAATTGGAGGGTACTTACTCCAATCTTCGTGTCCGGTGCAAGTCTCATGATGGAATTAATTTGAGAGACCCGAATTAGCTTTTGAATCTTTAAAGGATTATTTGCATCATTAGTTCATAAAGCTTTTAACACTTTCTGAAGGTGCCATTCAAATAGAGATGGCATTTATGAAAGAACATTTGGACAGAAATAGCGTAAAATCTTTATAGCTCCTATTTACTAGATATCAAATATCACTCCCAATAATATCTATTTATATTTTTGTATTATTATTATACTAGCTGAATACCCGTGCTCAGTCACGGTAGATAAGTAGTTATTTCATTACGTTAAATAATGTATCATCAAAATTAATGCTACTATATAATTTTGTGCAGTTTATTATAGCACGGTTCCCTTCATACTCTATATTATTCATCAATTGATAAGTAATCAAAGTATAATGTTTTTTGACACTTGGGCGCTCCGGACCAGTGCCAAAAAACAAATAACCTAGAGATAACCCGTTCTCTATATGTTGTCAGTAACAGGATTTTAACCTGTACACGTTAAAATTCGTTGTAAATAATAAATGTACCTTAAAATTAAAAGAATTGTGTTTCCAAGATGTCATTCGGAAACACCCATTATATTTGCGAACATTACCAAGAAGTGTCCTGACTGGGGATGCTGATGGGTGAGGAGGCTGTGCAAGGGTTCGGGATATTATTACCTCGGATGGACCATCTCCAGGTATAGCGTTAACTCTATGAGGGACAATATCACAGTTTATTTCAAGTAATTCAAGGTCTGCCATCATAGTTGAAATTAACCGCAAAGAAAAATAAAATAATGAAATAGATACAGTACGGTAACAGCTGACCTGACTGGAATTCCTGTTGCCTAGGTGTGCATGCTCTCTAAAGGGTTAAAACCAATTAAAAATTCAAACCCCTCTAAAAATAGTTAAAATTTTGAATATAAAAAAAAAAAAAATTCTTAGCGAGTGTTTATATCCCATGAGTACGAACGGTTACTCTTGAACTAAATCATTGATTTGCCTTCATTGACCGTAATTTTAAAATTTTTGGAACGAAGCTTTGTGTACATTTTTTTTTTTTTTTTATTATTATTTGTTTATTTGAAATCTGTACATAAATCATTTATTACAATCGTCAAGTTTGTTGACACAGATATTACATAAAAGTTTATTAAAACAGTAAAATTAAAACAAAATAAAAATAATGAAGTATTTGGATGAAGCCAACCATTGTTGGTACTTCCTAAGATGGGTAAACAAATGAATTAATGATCACAATGGGGTCAGCTATGTGATTTTATCTCGGGGCCACTGTCTAATAAGCCGCCTGGGAGGATTGTCTGGGTGGGATTGGGAAGATAAGGATAGACCTTCAGGATTAGGATGGTTCGACAATTTTGAGTGGAACATTTGGAAACGGGTTTTAGCAAGGTCAAGGACAAATGGGATGTTGAGGTCATTGTGTAGGGTTTTGTTGGATACGTAGAAAGGGGCATTTACAATTTTGCGGAGGACTTTTGACTGGAATGATGTTGGATGGTTTTGCAGATCCCCAGAGTTCAAGTCCGTATGTCCATATAGGTCGAATGATTGTTTTGTATATTGTAAGTTTGTTCTGTGTCGTTAACTTAGACGGGGGTCCAAGGAGTCGTCTAAGTAATCCGTATCTTTTGTTTAGTTCTTGTCTTTTTAGTCTCTTGTGAAGATTCCATGTCAGACGGCTATCAAGGTATAATCCTAGATATCGAACCTCGTTTGATACTGGAAGTGGAGTGTTTTTGAGGTAGACTGTAGGACATGATCTCCGGTTGAGAGTGAATGTAACCTGTTTTTGAGATAGACTGTAGGACATGATCTCCGGTTGAGAGTGAATGTAACCTGTTTTTGAGGTAGACTGTAGGACGTGATCTCCGGTTGAGAGTGAATGTAACCTGTTTTTGAGGTAGACTGTAGGACATGATCTCCGGTTGAGAGTGTATGTAACCTGTTTTTGAGGTAGACTGTAGGACATGATCTCCGGTTGAGAGTGAATGTAACCTGTTTTTGAGGTAGACTGAAGGACATGATCTCCGGTTGAAAGTGAATGTAACCTGTTTTTGAGGTAGACTGTAGGGCATGATCTCCGGTTGAGAGTGAATGTAACCTGTTTTTGAGGTAGACTGTAGGACATGATCTCCGGTTGAGAGTGAATGTAACCTGTTTTTGAGATAGACTGTAGGACATGATCTCCGGTTGAGAGTGAATGTAACCTGTTTTTGAGGTAGACTGTAGGACGTGATCTCCGGTTGAGAGTGAATGTAACCTGTTTTTGAGGTAGACTGTAGGACATGATCTCCGGTTGAGAGTGTATGTAACCTGTTTTTGAGGTAGACTGTAGGACATGATCTCCGGTTGAGAGTGAATGTAACCTGTTTTTGAGGTAGACTGAAGGACATGATCTCCGGTTGAAAGTGAATGTAACCTGTTTTTGAGGTAGACTGTAGGGCATGATCTCCGGTTGAGAGTGAATGTAACCTGTTTTTGAGGTAGACTGTAGGACATGATCTCCGGTTGAGAGTGAATGTAACCTGTTTTTGAGGTAGACAGAAGGACATGATCTCCGGTTGAGAGTGAATGTAACCTGTTTTTGAGGTAGACTGTAGGACATGATCTCCGGTTGAGAGTGAATGTAACCTGTTTTTGAGGTAGACAGAAGGACATGATCTCCGGTTGAGAGTGAATGTAACCTGTTTTTGAGGTAGACAGAAGGACATGATCTCCGGTTGAGAGTGAATGTAACCTGTTTTTGAGGTAGACTGTAGGACATGATCTCCGGTTGAGAGTGTATGTAACCTGTTTTTGAGGTAGACTGTAGGACATGATCTCCGGTTGAGAGTGAATGTAACCTGTTTTTGAGGTAGACTGAAGGACATGATCTCCGGTTGAAAGTGAATGTAACCTGTTTTTGAGGTAGACTGTAGGGCATGATCTCCGGTTGAGAGTGAATGTAACCTGTTTTTGAGGTAGACTGTAGGACATGATCTCCGGTTGAGAGTGAATGTAACCTGTTTTTGAGGTAGACAGAAGGACATGATCTCCGGTTGAGAGTGAATGTAACCTGTTTTTGAGGTAGACTGTAGGACATGATCTCCGGTTGAGAGTGAATGTAACCTGTTTACATTTTTCTGGATTTTGTATACATAGATATTAAATATTAGCGAACATATCGTCCCTACCATGCCATACCATAAATGATATGACATGTTATTTAAGGAATTGATGGCTAAAGGGTATAGAGTTCCGACAATTCGCAACATGCCGTATCGTCCACAATCCAAGGAATTACATTCGTCCAACATCAGAAAATTAGACCCGCAACAGGCAACAAGGGCCCTGAGGGGCAAATACTATAGAGGTATCTGATTCATGACCATAAGGCACACTAGGGAGATACTGTGGTCAGTATTAAGCTCCGGCCGCCTGATTTTCCCCTTTGCTGCTAGGACTGCTAGAGTCACTAGCACCAAGGTACCCATTATTGTTCTATAACAAGCACCAAATTGCCAAAAAGAAAATCATGAACACATTTGATGCTACTACAACCGATCGGTGTACTCTGTGCAGTGATGATGGTATGATATTTTGAGTACTTGCTGTTCCATGTTACTAGCACATCTCGCAAGGTAAGCTAGGTATAACTAGCTGATATACAGCCCCGCTGATATTTCCAGGGCTAGACAGATCCAATATTTACCTCTCCCGACAAGATAAACACCAACCGTTGAGTTAGTATTCTGAAGGAGTGAGAAGAAACGGAGGCCGTCAGCTGGTCTAGTGGTGGTGGACTTGAATATCCAATCACTGGATCGTCTCCAAGAACATGCTACAGCTGACAATGACCCAAATCTCCAACATTCGTTCCGAAGTAGCTTCCGTTTAGCCGGAGCAGTATTTAAAACCCATCTACAAAATTATTTGATGTAATACAATAAAAACTCCTCGAGAGTCCACATAAACGCCTATCAAATTACTCCCATAAATACAGGGTGTTCGGAATTCTAAAGTCCGCCCCCTTTTTTCCACAGTTTTTTGGAATTTCGAAACCAAACTCTAAAAGTCTTAGCTGCTTCAAATAAAGTTTCTTTTCAGGTTATAGTCGACTCTCTAACCTTCTCCAGTACTTCTCTAGCCAGCTACTATAACTTTGGAATTTCCTATATAATTCCATACGTTTTATGACGGATTCTTGTAGAAAAGCAAATTCTAAAACGAGTTCATATTGGTTACTTTTTCGATTTGATGCATCTTTTAGCCATAAAATGCGTAAGCGTTTGAGATGAATTAGTGAAACTTTTTTCTATAGTTCGGGCTATAAGCGCATGCGCAAAAAAGAGCCCGAGGCTTCATAATGAAGTATGTGAAGTTGCTCACCATATTTTATTTTATTGAGAGGAGATCGTTGACCGTGGATGATGCAAGGTAGGGATTGTCGGGGTTCGGTCACTGCTACTTAATAAAACTACGTTTTACCGAGAAAATGGTTTTATTGTGCCGACGTTTCGGCTTAAACTTCAAGCCTTCATCAGGGCTTTAAAAACAATTTTATATTTTATTTTATTTTTTACGGCGCATCTACAACGTGGCCATTAGTGCCGGGCTATCTACAGGTTGCCACCCTTTCCTATAATGCCAACAGCACGTGCTCGGTCACCCATTCAGCTTCTGACCACGCCCGGTCATAATCCATGAGTACACCTGACAATAGAATAAACTGAGGTGGTAATAATCCATGAGTACACCTTACAATAGAATAAACTGAGGTGGTAATAATCCATGAGTACACCTTACAATAGAATAAACTGAGGTGGTAATAATCCATGAGTACACCTGACAATAGAATAAACTGAGGTGGTAGTAATCCATGAGTACACCTTACAATAGAATAAACTGAGGTGGTAGTAATCCATGAGTACACCTTACAATAGAATAAACTGAGGTGGTAGTAATCCATGAGTACACCTTACAATAGAATAAACTGAGGTGGTAATAATCCATGAGTACACCTTACAATAGAATAAACTGAGGTGGTAGTAATCCATGAGTACACCTTACAATAGAATAAACTGAGGTGGTAATAATCCATGAGTACACCTTACAATAGAATAAACTGAGGTGGTAATAATCCATGAGTACACCTTACAATAGAATAAACTGAGGTGGTAATAATCCATGAGTACACCTTACAATAGAATAAACTGAGGTGGTAATAATCCATGAGTACACCTTACAATAGAATAAACTGAGGTGGTAATAATCCATGAGTACACCTTACAATAGAATAAACTGAGGTGGTAATATTCCATGAGTACACCTTACAATAGAATAAACTGAGGTGGTAATAATCCATGAGTACACCTTACAATAGAATAAACTGAGGTGGTAATAATCCATGAGTACACCTGACAATAGAATAAACTGAGGTGGTAATATTCCATGAGTACACCTTACAATAGAATAAACTGAGGTGGTAATAATCCATGAGTACACCTTACAATAGAATAAACTGAGGTGGTAATATTCCATGAGTACACCTTACAATAGAATAAACTGAGGTGGTAATAATCCATGAGTACACCTTACAATAGAATAAACTGAGGTGGTAATAATCCATGAGTACACCTGACAATAGAATAAACTGAGGTGGTAATATTCCATGAGTACACCTTACAATAGATTAAACTGAGGTGGTAATAATCCATGAGTACACCTTACAATAGAATAAACTGAGGTGGTAATAATCCATGAGTACACCTTACAATAGAATAAACTGAGGTGGTAATAATCCATGAGTACACCTGACAATAGAATAAACTGAGGTGGTAATAATCCATGAGTTCACCTGACAATAGAATAAACTGAGGTGGTAATAATCCATGAGTACACCTTACAATAGAATAAACTGAGGTGGTAATAATCCATGAGTACACCTGACAATAGAATAAACTGAGGTGGTAATATTCCATGAGTACACCTTACAATAGAATAAACTGAGGTGGTAATAATCCATGAGTACACCTTACAATAGAATAAACTGAGGTGGTAATAATCCATGAGTACACCTTACAATAGAATAAACTGAGGTGGTAATAATCCATGAGTACACCTGACAATAGAATAAACTGAGGTGGTAATAATCCATGAGTTCACCTGACAATAGAATAAACTGAGGTGGTAATAATCCATGAGTACACCTTACAATAGAATAAACTGAGGTGGTAATAATCCATGAGTTCACCTGACAATAGAATAAACTGAGGTGGTAATAATCCATGAGTACACCTTACAATAGAATAAACTGAGGTGGTAATAATCCATGAGTACACCTGACAATAGAATAAACTGAGGTGGTAATAATCCATGAGTTCACCTGACAATAGAATAAACTGAGGTGGTAATAATCCATGAGTACACCTTACAATAGAATAAACTGAGGTGGTAATAATCCATGAGTACACCTGACAATAGAATAAACTGAGGTGGTAATAATCCATGAGTACACCTGACAATAGAATAAACTGAGGTGGTAATAATCCATGAGTACACCTGACAATAGAAAATTTACATTGAGTTTATGGGCATTATTCAAATAGTTTTAACATTCTTGTCTCTTGGCGATATAATTAAGACCGCCAGATTTTTTGAAATTTTTTTCTTCTTGGAATGACTAATGGAATAAAGAGGAAATTAATGCTACCAAAATTAAATTCTGAACTTCAAAATTTAATGCCAATATCATTAATTTCATAGTTAGAAAATCATTACCGTCCGCTGTCCCTGAACACGTTTATTACAATTTACTAATTTTTTAGGGGGGAAGGATATTATATTTTTTGCTCATGTGATGTTTCATTTTAACATAATAATATTTAAGGTGAATTCTTATAAATTTAAATAAATTAAAAAAAAGTCTAACTTCGCAATAGCGCCTTAAAAGTTGTCCCTCAGTTTTGATATCATTACCGTCCACCTTTTTGAATTAACGAGAAAACCTATCAGGATGGAGCAAATTGTTTCCAAATAGATGTTGGAGCAGCTCTCTCAAACTGATTTTTGTTGTCCAAAAGGTTCAGAAGAGAAATGTTGTACGTATCAGTTTTTGCGATGTGTTTTATCTGGTAAATCACGATTGGAGTATTTTGCTGGTCATTACCGTCTCCCATTTTATTACTCGAAACATCCATGAAATTTTTTTTTCGTCTAACAATTAAATAGTGCTTCAAAAACTACGTATTTTACAATATTTTTTGTTAATAAAATTCTTTTAGAAAAAAAATTAAAAATATTTTTGTAATAAATGTCATTACCGTCCGCATCATTACCGTCCTACTCTACATTGGATGGTAATTAGAGTTGGAATAATTTTATTTAGAAATAAAAATAAGAATTTATGTGTGCCTCATTTATTTGTAAATACGAATATAAATAATTTCGAATTCATAAGATTGAATACGAATTTATTTTTATTCACGCATGTCATATATATAAATGCAAATAAAATTGTATTCACAAATTTTTCTGTAAATAAAATTTAATTTAGAGGAAAAATTCTAAATATACACAAAAATTGTGAATATTCACAAAAAATCAAGTGATTACAAACACATTCACATTTAAATATACGAATACAAATAAATTCACATTAAAATTTGTGAATAAAAATGTATTCACAAAAACATTCACAAGATAAATTATGTATTTGTGCGTATAAACAAAAAGGTGATATTCGAAAGGTTATTGAAGGGAGTATTCTGCTGGATATTGAAGCTAGTATTAGGAAGAATATCAAAGATGATATTTGGAAGGGTATGGAAGATGATATTTGGAAGGGTATGGAAGAAGGTATTAGGAAGGGTATAAACGGTGGTATTAGGAAGGGATAGAAGGTGGTATTAAGAAGGGTATAGAAGGTGGTATTAGGAAGGGTTTTGAAGGTGGTATTAAGAAGGGTATAGAAGGTGGTATTAGGAAGGGTATTGAAGGTGGCATTAGGAAGGGTATAGAAGGTGGCATTAGGAAGGGTATAGAAGGTGGCATTAGGAAGGGTATAGAAGGTGGTATTAGGAAGGGTATAAACGGTGGTATTAGGAAGGGTATAGAAGGTGGCATTAGGAAGGGTATAGAAGGTGGTATTAGGAAGGGTATAAACGGTGGTATTAGGAAGGGTATAGAAGGTGGCATTAGGAAGGGTATAGAAGGTGGCATTAGGAAGGGTATAGAAGGTGGCATTAGGAAGGGTATAGATGGTGGTATTAGGAAGGGTATAGAAGGTGGCATTAGGAAGGGTATAGAAGGTGGCATTAGGAAGGGTATAGAAGGTGGCATTAGGAAGGGTATAGAAGGTGGCATTAGGAAGGGTATAGAAGGTGGCATTAGGAAGGGTATAGAAGGTGGCATTAGGAAGGGTATAGAAGGTGGCATTAAGAAGGGTATAGACGGTGGTATTAGGAAGGGTATAGAAGGTGGCATTAGGAAGGGTATAGAAGGTGGCATTAGGAAGGGTATAGAAGGTGGCATTAGGAAGGGTATAGAAGGTGGTATTAGGAAGGGTATAAACGGTGGTATTAGGAAGGGTATAAACGGTGATATTAGGAAGGGTATAAACGGTGGTATTAGGAAGGGTATAGAAGGTGGTATTAGGAAGGATATTGAAGATGGTATTAGGAAGGATATTGAAGATGATATTAGGAAGGGTATTGAAGGTGGTATTAGGAAGGGTATAGACGGTGGTATTAGGAAGGACATTGAAGAGGGTATTAGGAAGAGTATAGGCGGTGGTATTAAGAAGGGTATAGAAGGTGGTATTAGGAAGGGTATAGACGGTGGTATTAGGAAGGGTATAAACGGTGGTATTAGGAAGGGTATAAACGGTGATATTAGGAAGGGTATTGAAGGGAGTATTCTGCTGGATATTGAAGCTAGTATTAGGAAGAATATCAAAGATGATATTTGGAAGGGTATGGAAGATGATATTTGGAAGGGTATGGAAGAAGGTATTAGGAAGGGTATAAACGGTGGTATTAGGAAGGGATAGAAGGTGGTATTAAGAAGGGTATAGAAGGTGGTATTAGGAAGGGTTTTGAAGGTGGTATTAAGAAGGGTATAGAAGGTGGTATTAGGAAGGGTATTGAAGGTGGCATTAGGAAGGGTATAGAAGGTGGCATTAGGAAGGGTATAGAAGGTGGCATTAGGAAGGGTATAGAAGGTGGTATTAGGAAGGGTATAAACGGTGGTATTAGGAAGGGTATAGAAGGTGGCATTAGGAAGGGTATAGAAGGTGGTATTAGGAAGGGTATAAACGGTGGTATTAGGAAGGGTATAGAAGGTGGCATTAGGAAGGGTATAGAAGGTGGCATTAGGAAGGGTATAGAAGGTGGCATTAGGAAGGGTATAGATGGTGGTATTAGGAAGGGTATAGAAGGTGGCATTAGGAAGGGTATAGAAGGTGGCATTAGGAAGGGTATAGAAGGTGGCATTAGGAAGGGTATAGAAGGTGGCATTAGGAAGGGTATAGAAGGTGGCATTAGGAAGGGTATAGAAGGTGGCATTAGGAAGGGTATAGAAGGTGGCATTAAGAAGGGTATAGACGGTGGTATTAGGAAGGGTATAGAAGGTGGCATTAGGAAGGGTATAGAAGGTGGCATTAGGAAGGGTATAGAAGGTGGCATTAGGAAGGGTATAGAAGGTGGTATTAGGAAGGGTATAAACGGTGGTATTAGGAAGGGTATAAACGGTGATATTAGGAAGGGTATAAACGGTGGTATTAGGAAGGGTATAGAAGGTGGTATTAGGAAGGATATTGAAGATGGTATTAGGAAGGATATTGAAGATGATATTAGGAAGGGTATTGAAGGTGGTATTAGGAAGGGTATAGACGGTGGTATTAGGAAGGACATTGAAGAGGGTATTAGGAAGAGTATAGGCGGTGGTATTAAGAAGGGTATAGAAGGTGGTATTAGGAAGGGTATAGACGGTGGTATTAGGAAGGGTATAAACGGTGGTATTAGGAAGGGTATAAACGGTGATATTAGGAAGGGTATTGAAGGGAGTATTCTGCTGGATATTGAAGCTAGTATTAGGAAGAATATCAAAGATGATATTTGGAAGGGTATGGAAGATGATATTTGGAAGGGTATGGAAGAAGGTATTAGGAAGGGTACAAACGGTGGTATTAGGAAGGGATAGAAGGTGGTATTAAGAAGGGTATAGAAGGTGGTATTAGGAAGGGTTTTGAAGGTGGTATTAAGAAGGGTATAGAAGGTGGTATTAGGAAGGGTATTGAAGGTGGCATTAGGAAGGGTATAGAAGGTGGCATTAGGAAGGGTATAGAAGGTGGCATTAGGAAGGGTATAGAAGGTGGTATTAGGAAGGGTATAAACGGTGGTATTAGGAAGGGTATAGAAGGTGGCATTAGGAAGGGTATAGAAGGTGGTATTAGGAAGGGTATAAACGGTGGTATTAGGAAGGGTATAGAAGGTGGCATTAGGAAGGGTATAGAAGGTGGCATTAGGAAGGGTATAGAAGGTGGCATTAGGAAGGGTATAGAAGGTGGTATTAGGAAGGGTATAGAAGGTGGTATTAGGAAGGGTATAGAAGGTGGCATTAGGAAGGGTATAGAAGGTGGTATTAGGAAGGGTTTTGAAGGTGGTATTATGCCACTTGAAATGCTTCCAGAAACGTCTGCACCTGATGTTGCTCCAGTAGAGGAACTCGGAAAAAATATTCATTATTCTTCATACGACTAAAAAAAAAAAAAAAAAAAAAAAAAAAAAAAAAAAAAAAAGAAAAAACAGTAGTGGGTGCAGGGCCAACTAGCGACAAAAATTAACCATCACACGTATGTTCAATTGGTACAAAAAAAATTGATTAATTTTCAAGTTGATTTCTGTAAAATTTGAGAACCAAAAAGTAAAATCTATCTGAATAATGCTCTTATACTTATTCATAGCGTAAACATGTTTGTTTTTTTTACGTAATCTGATTACCGTAAATTATTGAACAAATCAAAGACCATTTAAAGGTTCTTGGCAATCTAATAAAATAAAACATAACATAAATAAATAAAAAAATATTGTGCAATGAATTCACTTTTAAATTTAATAAATACTTTAATAAGTTGAGTTTATAATTTTTTCACAGGACTGTATATACGTATTTGTCCGTACGCACAAAGAAACATTAGTACATAAAGTCTATCTGGATTTGGCACACTAATTTATTGGTTGAAGTTAGCTAAATATATTTCTCTTTGAGGATCCAATTACTAGTAAACGATATGTTACTTTAAATAAAACAAGCAGGAAACTTAACCAATTAAATGTTTTATCACTAGGCTTTGAAGGCAATCCAAGGGAAATTACTCGTTAATTCAAATAAAAACTTCAGACAGAACACATTAGAAATTACAGAATACATTAGAACACAAATTCGAAAAAAAAACCGGAGCTCCCGCAATTGAAGTGAGACACTGTCATTAAGTGTCTAATTGTCAAAGTCTCATTACGACTTGCACAGGTTGACATATGTTAACTATGGATAGGTTAGATGGCTCTGTCCAATACGAAGCCTAGTCAAAATCACTTATTCGGGACTAATATTGTGTTCATTTACACGTTATATGTATTAAGCACAGGTCCTCCCTCCCTGTATAGGCATGACACCCGACCGGAAATACCGCATTCCGGAAGTACCGTCTAGAAAATGTCATATTTCAAAACGCATAGATCGCGAAAAAAATAGTAGTTCCAAATTGTATATATATACATATATTTGTCAGTTCGCTCTCTCACAAGATCAAAAATGGTTCGACTTTGATGAACTTTGCTATAAAAATTGCTTCGTCTAATTTAAAGGTTGAAGTACGTTAACCAGCAGAAACATTCTGCCGATAGAACTTAGGAATTTGCGTTATATGTTCACATATACACTTATTCAATTGATTAATCATCCAGACGTTTCAAATTCATCTACACTAAGATATTTACATTTTGTTGTTTTGGAGCTAAGGAAATATTATTGAAAAAAAAAATATTATCAGACATGAAAAGTTTTGGGATCTTTCTTAAATATTTATATTTTCTAAGATATCTCCAAAACGGTTGGGGAATCGTTTAAAATGAAAGTAAACCCTCGAAAGCTCACTAAATTCTCTAAAGAAAAGATTCTAAGATATTGAGAGGAGATGGTTGACCGTAGATGATGCAAGGTAGGGATTGTCGGGGTTCGGTCACTGCTACTTAATAAAACTACATTTTATCATAAAAATGGTTTTATTGTGCCGACGTTTCGGCTTGAACTTCATATATATATATAACACACACACATATATATATATATATATATATATATATATATATGCCTACATACACAAATACACATACATATATACATACATGCATATATGGAAAAATACAAAACATAAAATACTAGAACATAATATATAGAAGAACAATGTGCTCTAGAAGTGTTTGGATTATTAGGAGAACAGATATAAGAATAACAGATTACATATTAGATTAGATATAAGAATAACAATATGGGCTTACCGATGGGAAGATAGAGAACTATTCCTCACAAATGCGGGATCATTTCTGACAGTTAATACAGGGAAACATAGGAAGAAATGAGTTGGTGAGGGGGGGGGGGGGGGGGTTCTGGACCACCCAATGGACAGAGAACATAGAAGATGAAAGAAAGAGCGGCGAAGTACAGTAAGGGGTCATAAAGTCATAAAATGTTGTGTTAATGGAAAGGGAAGCAGGTATAAAGGGCTATATTGCAGGCGGAATAGGGGATTAGGATGGAGTTTTTAATGTGATGATGTAGTTTTAATGATAAAATGTAGTTTTATTAAATAGCAGTGACCGAACCCCGACAATCCATACGTTGATTCTAAGATTATTTTCAATGGCGTGACGTCAATGGGAGAAAGGTATATTTGCTTGAAAATTGGAGAGTGTTAGTTTTGGTACTATGAACTGGGTTCGACCTCTGTCGCTTTTTACTTGTATTTTGTTCACTAAACAGTAAAATGAGTATTATAGAAAAACAGGATGATAAGAAAATGAGAAATATATTGATAATAATGTTAACTGAGTAAATGATGAGAAGGCATGTGTATTTTTTTTTTTTTTTTAATTTTTTTTTAACGGCGCTTCGACATTAGGCCATTAGCGCCGGCATCCAGGGTGCAGCAAGGAATTTTCCCAACAAGCCCTGAGATGAGAAAATTCCTGCCACCGGTGGGACTCGAACCAACCATCTCCCGCATGAGAATCTAAGGCGCTAGCCACTAGACCACGGGGAGATCCAGGCACGGGTAGCGATGTCCGATTAGAATACTGTCAGTTTCCTGTTGTTGCACCTAAAATCTTCTTTCACATTCAAATTTTATTTTATATTGTTCATGAAAATTCAAAACATACCATTAACTAGTAATATTTCTTTACTAATAGCACTAGAGATAAAAACGGAACTGCGCTAAGATTACGCAGTTCCTACGAATTGGACTCTTTTTAATTTTTTTGAATATTAAGTTTGATTCAAATGTATGACTTAATTCATTGTAAATTGATTTAGGTAATATCTTTATTTAATATGAATTTAAAAAACAATATTGTCTATTTATTAATTCTTCTTTTTTCATTTTTAATTAATTTTGTATTTTTTTGTTTGTTGACAGAACTTGAAGAACCAAATAATGACAACGAACGTCTGGGTCGAGCAGGTGAGTGTGTTATCTTTGTCTGTATTTAGGTCATGTATTTTACAATGTCTCGACACACTCCCTACATGCCTACAACAGAAACATCCCTTCAGAAGCAACAATGGCGTCTTGTATAACCCCATTGCGCCATATTACCCTCGGGAGCGGAGTGTTTACTGATAATCCTAGCTAGCTAGGGAAAATAGATTTACTTCCCGCTTATTATCAGTACAAAAGACAGTTAGGCTGATAATGCCGTGTTTCTAAGGATTGGACACACAACGACACCTGGTGAAGCAACAGTTTTTGAATGGCTATCGACGTGAAACGTTTTTCTACACGAACAAAATCAGGACAGAGAGAAATTTATATAGAGATATTGCAAAAACGGAATTCTAGGGCGACATCAGAGTTCACAAATATCGGGAAGATCATTTCATCTGTAATCTCATATTTTCTTTCTTGTTTACGCAAAAGTTAAACAAGTAAAAGCCAAAATTAACATAAAGGTCAATTTATTAAATTACCTCCACATGTTTCGCCTCCTCGGACCCCTCTTCAGGAGCCTAAACATTAGATACAATCCAAAGAAAAGTAGTTATACCTTTCGCTACTATTTTCTTTACATACTACATTCCTTTAAAAAGTTCTTCATTAAAAAACAATGATTTCAAAACGGATATCAGATTTGTTTTAGCGCATTAATAACCCCAAATATTGAAATTAAATAATTTAGAAACATAACGTAAACTTTTAGCCTCTTCCAGACTGGGAAAAATCATTATTTTTTGTTTTCAATGATATTCACCACATTAGGGTTTCTTGGGGTGCTGATTTTAAATCTGCTATTATTCACCACATTAGGGTTTCTTGGGGTGCTGATTTTAAATCTGCTATTATTCACCACATTAGGGTTTCTTGGGGTGCTGATTTTAAATCTGCTATTATTCACCACATTAGGGTTTCTTGGGGTGCTGATTTTAAATCAGCTATTATTCACCACATTAGGGTTTCTTGGGGTGCTGATTTTAAATCTGCTATTATTCACCACATTAGGGTTTCTTGGGGTGCTGATTTTAAATCTGCTATTATTCACCACATTAGGGTTTCTCGGGGTGCTGAGTTTAAATCTGCTATTATTCACCACATTAGGGTTTCTTGGGGTGCTGATTTTAAATCTGCTATTATTCACCACATTAGGGTTTCTTGGGGTGCTGATTTTAAATCTGCTATTATTCACCACATTAGGGTTTCTTGGGGTGCTGATTTTAAATCTGCTATTATTCACCACATTAGGGTTTCTTGGGGTGCTGAGTTTAATCTGCTATTATTCACCACATTAGGGTTTCTTGGGGTGCTGATTTTAAATCTGCTATTATTCACCACATTAGGGTTTCTTGGGGTGCTGAGTTTAAATCTGCTATTATTCACCACATTAGGGTTTCTTGGGGTGCTGATTTTAAATCTGCTATTATTTTTGGTTTAATAAAATCTATAATGCTAGTTAAATTAAAAACGTAAACATATTTTGAAATTTATTTGGCAAAATTTAAATTATTGTTTAACGACTATATTTTTCTTTACTCTATACCTAAAAAAATGAATTGGTGAAACAATTATATCGATTTCATTTTCTAAACTCGATATATAAAATAAAGCGCTTTCAACCTATTTTATTTTATTCCTCAGCTCCTAAGGCTGATTGGATGAAACGCTCGGACACGTGTTGACTATTTTTCGATGTAGAATCACCTGAACAAAATGGCCCTATCGGTGACCTCACCACTGTATACTCCCCTTGTTAGGGTTTCTATATACAGCTGAAAAAAAATAATCTACTCTATATTTGTCAAATACCACTCACTGACTGACTGACTGACTCACTGACCTATCATCGCCCAGCCCAAACCTGTCGACAGAAAAATTTGAAATTTTGCATGGACACTCCCTATAGAACGTAGGCACTCGCTAAGAAAGGATTTTTAAATGTTCAAATTTTTAAGTATTTTTAGAGGGGTTTAAAATTTGAGTTGGTTAGGGCAGCCAAGCCTAGATAGCATGCGTTGCTAGGACGATAACAGAACAGCTGTTACCGTACTGTATCTATTTCATAGTATTATTTTTAATTGAGGTTAATTTCAACTATGACGGCAGACCTTGAATTACTAGAAGTAAACTGTGATTTTGTCCCTCATAGAGTTCACGCTATACCTGGTGATGCTCTATCCGAGGTAATAATATCCCGAACCCTTGTACACCCTCCTCACCCATGTGTGTTTCCAAATTACATCTTGGAAACATAAATTTTACCGGTTTTACCGGACCGGGTTAAACTTCTATTACTGGTAACCTATAGATAACGAGGTATCTCTAGGTTATCTCTTTGTTGATACTTTTCCGGAGCACCCCAGTGTCAAGAAACATTATACTTTGATTACTTATCAATTGATGAATAACATATAGTATGACGGGAACCGTGTAATAATAAACTTCACAAAATTAAAGAGTAGCGTTAATTTTGGTGATATATTAATTGTTACGGTTATCTGCCGTGACGAAGCACGGGTATTCAGCTAGTTATAATGATAAATTGGTAAATGCTTGTTTAAAGCAAACAGACGAGAGATAATACCATGAGCCTTTCTTCATGCGATTTCTCCCGGGTCAGATGTTGTGAGACCTTCAAACATACAAATAGCGAAAATAAACACGATGTAGAATCCGTTTTGTACAAGATGTTGTATAGGAAGAGTCGCCTTACAGCTAGTGTTGTACAATATGTTGTCTGTGTTACTACACTACCCTATGCATGCCTCCTGTAAGTAGCAAGCCGTGTTGCAAGTAGGGAAGGCACGGGTTCTTGCAACACCTTCTCTCCTATCTCTATCTTATTCCGGTACAGGCTATTCCTACGGATGTCTACAAGTAAAAGTTATTGTAAAGTTTGTTTACATTATGCACAGATAATGTCTATAATGGCCTATGTAAAAATGTACATACTTCTGAGGGTATTTTAGCTTTGAAATCGAAACTCATAAAAGCCCGTTTAGCTTACGCTCTATTCCTGATTTTAATTAAATATTATTATATTTCTGTTCTGACGGAAATACATTTACTGAAGGAAACAGAAAAAAATATTAACCATTTCGTCTAAGGAATAAAGTTTAAATTTTAGTCCTGCTCGAAAAGAATTTATACGGACGTGCAAGTATTGGTTTAGTGTTAAGACTCAATAATAAATTATATGATAATTAAATTTGTATATAGGATTTCCAAGACAGATTCAGTATTTTCCATACCAATTTCAGAATTTTTCAAACCAAATTAAGAGTTTTCCAAACCAAATTGAGAATTTTCCAAACTCAATTCAGAATTTTCCAAAACGATTTCAGAACTTTCCATTTCAAATTCAGAATGTAATAAATTTTCTCAAACATACTATCTTGACAATATTTTTAATTGAATGAACCAGTTGATCGTAAATAAAAATAAACTTTGTTTTTCAAAACAGTATTGAAAACAACAGTATAGCAAGCCAACGGCCATAGCCACGTTGAATACACCGGTTCCTGTAGATTACCGAAGTTAAGCAATGTCGGGCGTGGTCAGTACCTGAATGGGTGACCGACCATGTGCTGTTGGCATTATAAAAGGGTGGCAACCTATAGATAGCCCGGCGCTAATGGCAAAGTTGTAGATGCACCGTAAAAAAAAACAAAAAAAAAAAAAAAAACAGTATAGCAAGTAAACACAAATCAGGTAACAGGCATTTAATATTAGATTTAATAAGTAGGATCAAATGTTAGAATTTTGAACAAATCTTATTTTTTAAAATTGAAAATTGGAAGCATCCTATATAGATTTCTGCCAGAAGATCTGACGTTTTTTCTCCTAGCCGAATCCCAACCATCCCTTGATCTCGTAACACCGCAACGGCTAACTACCTCCATCTCTATTTAGTTTTAGTTAAACTCTATATTTTTCTGTAACGTTTTTGCGTAGTGCGTATCCTTTCCTCAGAAACGATGACCGCCAAAAATATTCTAGAAGCTGTGTTTGAACAGCTGATCCAACGAGGTGTTTTCCAACACCAGCCTTTTTATACGTAATTATACATAAGAGACGTTCGAAGCTGTTCATCACAGAAAACAAGGTGTTTAAGGAATTTTCCGTCAGGTTCTGTCATTCCGTCAGATGGTTTTAAAGCTATTCTTTTGTGTCTTGTCCATATCTCTGGTTTAATTTCGTTTTAAAACCACGTATTCACACTCCCTCAAAAATGTACACTAGGGTGGGCCGAAAATACTAATTTTTTTTTATTTAGAAGTTGTAACAGTGCGGGAAAGTTGAGAATTATATAGAGAAATAAAAGGAAACAAAAATGATCAATATCGGTTGACATCTTCCGTTCGCGCATAGGATTTGAAATTTTACAAAATATGAAAAATATTCATTTCTGCGACTATTTTTAAAATTTTTTAATTTGATGACTTCGTAATATAATAGTTATTAACATCTTCGAATAGAGCCTAAAAACATTGTGTATTAATTTGGTTTAGATGAGTTGATAGCTTTCAGTCGTGCATAGGGCTCAAAGTTGGCCCAAATATTGAAAATTTCGCTTTTTTAAGAGTTATTTTATGAATCTTTAATATACTTTTTTTTTAAACGTAATAGTTACAGAGTTTCTATTTTTGAACATAAAAACATTGTGTTTTATTATGGTGTAAATAAATTAACAAATTTCGGCGGCAGAATGAGGCTAATGCTACAGAAAAACTGGACCTCAAAAAAGATAGTTAGGCCTATGACATGATGGTCAGCAAGTAGACACTTTACAGGCAGCCCAAAACTTGTTTATCAAGCAAAACAATCTATAAAGTAGTTGCCAAAACGTTTACTAAACTAATAAAATAACTCTTAAAAATGCGAAATTTTCAATTTTTGGGCCAACTTTGAGCCCTATGCACGACTGAAAGATATCAACTGATCTAAACCAAACTAAAACACAATGTTTTTAGGCTCTATTCGAAGACGTTAATAACTATTATATTACGAAGTCATCAAATTCAAAAAATTTAAAAATAGTCGCAAAAATGAAGATTTTTCATATTTTGTAAAATTTCAAATCCTATGCGCGAACGGAAGATTTCAAACGATTTTGATTATTTT
>OX328124.1:5574131-5586631 GCA_946811695.1 Gonocerus acuteangulatus | reverse complement strand
ATAGTAGAAAAAACATTAACCAAACTATTATTTTTTTTTTAAATTATACAAAGAAACGATGCTGTTGAAAAAGAAATTAAAAATCTATAAGGGGATGAAAAATAGAAAGAACAACAATATTGAACAAAAATGTTAACATTTACAGCGTACCAACTAAAACCATAGAGGGCAACACTAAAAGGTAAATCATCTTCAAGACAATAATGAAAGCCAGAGGTAGTTATAACATGACTTGGGATAAGACACTTAGGGCTAAATCACGGATATTTCATGTGAAAAATGTAACCTTAAAATGTTACACTATTATATCTATCGAATGCATTTTCAAGTATTTAGATAAAGTCATAGCAGAAGACTCGTCCAAGATCGGTAAAGCCTCAATCTTCCTAGGTGGAGCTTAAGGAGATGTGTGGGTTCGAGTACCGCTTGTAGCAGATTGAATTTTTTCAACAATGGACACAATGAAACATTTCACTGTTACACTATGGTTGCTTAGGAATGGTGGAAAGAGTAAAAATGTTTAACATAGCTCCTAGGGTATAATATATTATTTTTAAAAATCTATATTCAGGACGTTTCGGCTACACTTTGTTGTCCTTTGTCAAGTTTTATTATGGATGTTAAGAACAAGTAATCATCTCAAAGTAGCTGTTTTTTGAATGCCTGAGATGATCATTTATTCATCAGAATGATGCTGATGAAGGCTACCGAAATGCAGTCGAAACTTACAGAATATAGATCTTTACAAAAATCATGTTGATGTTTACTAGCCGAATTCCTCCTGACTGCTTATCTCTTCGACGGCGTACTGTCTACACCCCGTTGCATTATTTTAGTAACAATAACGACATATTTTGACATAATCCAGGTTCAATTTATGAAATTTAGAGCAAGAACGTCATAAATCAAAACGAATTGCTAAAAATTTGACAATTTCATACTTCTTCATATTTAATCTGAAAAATAAAATAAGGAATTGTCTAAAACGATCTGCTGCATAGTAAAAAGTTCAATAAATAAGTTAAAATTTATTTTTAATACATTTTATACAACTTCGAAACTTTAAAATCGCTCTCCTGAAAAAAATGCATATTTTAGATATGACGTTCTTGAAAAAAGTGAACGATATGTGTTGCTCTCTATTGGATCGCGGCTGAACTTACAAGCCCTCCATACCTACATACCATAAGCTCGCTGACCCTACTTAACAATTGGTGAATGAATGAAGGGGTTTGTAGCAACTAAACCATTTATGCAGTTTTGAAGGGTTTTTCGAGTAGCGTGGACCATACTCTTATGTTACAGTGATAAACTAAAAAAACTGTAACGAAAAGGATTTTACAGAAAATATATTACGATTTACCCATTTCAAGTAAGAAACCTTTAGACTTCATATTAAGATGAATTCAGAAATGAAAAAAAATGAACATAACAGTTAAAACATCAAAGCCGGTTTTCTCAAAAGAATGTGTTCAAATCGGACGACAGCCAACGGCCATAGCCACGTTGAATACACCGGTTCTCGTAGATCACCGAAGTTAAGCAACGTCGGGCGTGGTCAGTACCTGAATGGGTGACCGATCACGTGCTGTTGGCATTAGAAAAGGATGGCAACCTGTAGATAGCCCGGCGCTAATAGCCAAACAGTTGATGCGCCGTAAAAAAAAAAAAAAAAAAAAAAAAAAAAAAAAAAAAAAAAAAAAAAAAAAAAAAAAAAATCGGACGATACGCTAGCGAATTTTTCACCCGATTAACTTCAAATTTTAACTGCTGGTTCCTAATAATATTTGATATCCGATGGATTTTCAACGGATTTTTTAATCAAAAATTAAAAATTGTTCACTATTTTTAGAAAAATTTAATATTTTTAAAAAATCATACGTGTTTTACTAGATTTTCCCTTCTTCTTTCAAAATAATTTTATTTTCTTGTTCTAGATTAAAAATTGCCACCTGCAGACTATCACCCGTGAAAAAAAAAAAGGTTTCAGTTCATCAGACACAGCATTACAAACGTGTTCTGCGTTTTTCGTTTCTCCTCGGAGGGATAGTATGGTTAGTAAAACAAGTAGACAACGTTTTCTTCACAAAAAATCTGATTAGTGAATTAAGTGCAGTTTTTCAGACTTAATTCAGATATTTAGACAGCATTTTTCCATCTGCCGCAGTTTTTTTTTTTTTTTTTTTTTTTTTTTTTTTGTGACAGCTAGTTCTTAAAATGTGATTTCAGGGGGGTTATTTACCTGACATAGAAACCTTTACTTCATATGTAGCGATTTTATCCAAGCTGTATTTAAGGAAATTGCGAAGAACCATAAAATCTGGGATTGTGATGTGTCAGTATTGAGTTGACAGTGATTTTTTCAGAGTGAAATATTATGGCGAAGAACCATAAAATCTGGGATTGTGATGTGTCAGTATTGAGTTGACTGTGATTTTTTCAGAGTGAAATATTATGGCGAAGAACCATATAATCTGGGATTGTGATGTGTCAGTATTGAGTTGACAGTGATTTTTTCAGAGTGAAATATTATCGCGAAGAACCATAAAATCTGGGATTGTGATGTGTCAGTATTGAGTTGACAGTGATTTTTTCAGAGTGAAATATTATGGCGAAGAACTATAAAATCTGGGATTGTGATGTGTCGGTATTGAGTTGACTGTGATTTTTTCAGAGTGAAATATTATGGCGAAGAACCATATAATCTGGGATTGTGATGTGTCAGTATTGAGTTGACTGTGATTTTTTCAGAGTGAAATATTATGGCGAAGAACCATAAAATCTGGGATTGTGATGTGTCAGTATTGAGTTGACAGTGATTTTTTCAGAGTGAAATATTATGGCGAAGAACCATAAAATCTGGGATTGTGATGTGTCAGTATTGAGTTGACTGTGATTTTTCAGAGTGAAATATTCCTTACCTTCCTTTTCGGAAGTGTATTGTGTATTTAGTGTTTTAGGGGTTTGTATTTTCATCATGTCAAAAAAGCGTGTAAATCATGTAGACAGTATCTGCTATATTTTTCGGTAGCTAAACTCCAAGTCTCTGAGGCAAGATTTTACGGCACTCGTAAAAACAACAGATGCATATCACACAACACGCTTATAAAATGTTATGTTCTAATAATCTTGCTCTAATAAGTTCTTGTGAAAGAAAATAAGTTATTTTTTCGCCGAGCAGTGTAGTTGAAGTTATTGCAGAATAAAGTTTAAGGTTTAATAAGCTCGAACGGGATGGTTTCACACCCATAGTAACGACCATGGGTGTATATAGAAAATAATTTTGGGAGGGGCTGGGAGAATTTCAGGGGGGGGGGGTATCAAATCCTAAAAATCTAGAACTTAGAATAGTTTTAGCCAATTAAAACGCTAAAAAAATATTTTTTTCTGAACTATGTGGTCTAATTTAATTTATTTTTAAGATTTTTATGACACATTTTACTGATTTTTTGGGTGGGGCTCCATCCCCCCCCCTTTATATACGCCCATGGTAACGACACATAACCCCTTCATCCACCAGACCTTGTAACTATTACCCCAATGAACAAACTATTTTAAATATGTACAAATGTCATATATGCTGTTATGTACAATTGATGTTATGTACAATCGATTATTTGTCGACTTTGCTAGTCGACTTCTATCTTCCTGAAGCTGCCTTGATATCCGAAATCCGTGTTTGATTCGATCCTACACTTCCCAGCTCTCTTAGACTCGTCTGTCTTGATGGAGTCCGACTGAAGGAACCAATCCCTGTATTCTAGAAGCTTGTCCTCCCAGAAACCTGAAACATACAAACAGAAAATTGTACAATCTAAATGCAGGAGAGATAAGGGTGCTAATAGTCCGAGAGCAGGCAACGCACTTTTCATTCCAGTCTATCATATTCAACATTTATTTTTATGTTTCCTGATAATTATGCCCCACAAAAGTGTCTGCCCTTTTGTAATTATTTTCAAATATGTTTACTGAAGACGCTGTTTAAATCGCAGCGTGAATAAAGCACTTCATTTAATATTAAAAATAAAAACTAGGTACTTAGTTTTTTGTTATTATTATCATTTTAACCCTTGCTTGCCTTATTTATTATTAATTTGAAAATTGCCTTAATTTGCTGGCTTCAGAATAAAACTCTACTTTTGGGCAATATTGTTTTGCACCTTTCCCCTATGTGCAGTACCTGGTGTTCCAAGGTATGTCCAGGAAACACATATATACCTTCTTATCTACCCAAGAGGTATATCATAGCCAAATTTCAGGGTGCATAAAACACTTCATGAAAATTGCGTTGCCTGCTCTCGGTCTATAAACAGTAGTTAACAACAATATAAACAATAAAAATAAACATAACAAAACAGAAAGGAATGAACAAATTAAAAAAAAATAATGTCCTAAATGAAGCAGTAAATATTACAGGCAAGCCGCTTTTTCTGCATCTACATATATTTTTTCATCCTTAGCACGATGCATTTTTTACATATGTGTATTTATTAAGTGTTATATTGATGTTTAATTGGGCCTTTTTTACTTTACCCACGCCAGTTACTTTTTAGAATAACGTCATAATATTTTGTTACAATATTGTAACAGGTGTTGCTAGGCTACATAAAGTTTATACATGAAAGAGGTTATAGATTATAAGACACGTTGAAGTTGTGTTTGTTGTGCTGTGTTGAAGTTTTGTTTGTTGTGCTGTGTTGAAGTTGTGTTTGTTGTGCTGTGTTGAAGTTTTGTTTGTTGTGCTGTGTTGAAGTTGTCAAATAATAAACTTGATTAAACTGAGTCGTGTGTTGAAATCGGAAGAAGTAGCGTATAGAGCATTACAAAAGTATGGAGTTCTGCCTGAAACGCGGAAGTGTAGAAGAGGGCATTTCATGTATTTCCAAAGAAAACAGCCCCATTTTTTACATTTGTTGAATAAATAATTTATTTAAACTAATTATTAGTTTAAACATCTGTTCTTCATAACTATTAACTTAATGATACGATAAATAACTGTTTTAGTAATAAAAGTAATTGGCGTGGGTAAAGTAAAAAAGACCCGTTTAATTTAATATCGTTGTAAAAAAAAACTAGTAAAACAAAAACAATCAATTCAAAACATAACGAAAATATAGAAAATTCCTTAAAGAACAGTGGAAATATATAAATCCATCAAAAGAGAGGGAAAATATGGAAAATCACCACGAAAAAAGTTAAAAATGCACCTCAAAATGTATATATATTTATGTTTATATATATATATATATATATATACATATATATATATATGTATGTATATATATGTATATATATATATATATATATATATTGTAATGATATTTTACATTACAAATTTAAAAGTTTGAAAAATTAACAGAAAATTCTGAAGATAATCAAAAGCTCATTGATATGTTAAATTCATTGAGATAAGCAAATATTATTCTATTCTATTGCCTAGCAGTCTATACAGGTAGCATTGGATACCGGTAGGACGATCCCGCCAAGAAAGTTAGTTCAGTCAGTTAAAAAGAAGATACAGTCACATACAGTTGAGTTGAGTTGAATGGAAGATCTAGTCTCATACGGTAGTTCAGTTAGAAAGAAGCTACAGTCTGAATCAGAGATGGGCATAATTTTATTTATAAATAAAAATACGAATTTATTCGTACTTTATACATTTGTGAATACGAATATAAATAAATTCGTACTTCATATATTTGTGAATACGAATATAAATAAATTCGTATTCATAAGTGTGAATACGAATTTATTTTTATTCACATATATTAAATATAAAAATACAAATAAAATTTTATTCGCAAATTTTTCTGCGAATAAAAATAAATTCACAGACAAAATTGTAAATAATCACAAAAAATGTGAATATTTACAAAAAATCAAGCGATTAGAAAAAAAAATCACATTAAAATATACGAATAAAAATTTATTCACATTATAATTTGTGAATAAAAATTTATTCACAATAAAATTCGCAAATAAATCATGAATTTATTCGTATTAAGATGATATTACGAAAGTTACTGAAGGTGATTTTTTTTTTTTTTTTTTTTTTAAGGCATTTATCGTCTAGGTTATTAGCGCCTAGATTTTTTGTTTACCCCGAGTCCGCCGCGGGACCACCAGCCATGCTGCAGGGACACAGTTTGTCATCTGTACCTCCATCAAAAAAAAAAAAAAAAAATCACCTTCAATAACTTTTGTAATATCATCTTAATACGAGGAAATTCATAATTTATTTGCGAATTTTATTGTGAATAAATTTTTATTCACAAATTATAATGTGAATAAATTTTTATTCGTATATTTTAATGTGATTTTTTTTGTAATCACTTGATTTTTTGTAAATATTCACATTTTTTGTGATTATTTACAATTTTTTCTGTGAATTTATTTTTATTCGCAGAAGAATTTGCGAATAAAATTTTATTTGTATTTTTATATTTAATATATGTGAATAAAAATAAATTCGTATTCACACTTATGAATACGAATTTATTTATATTCGTATTCAAAAATATATGAAGTACGAATTTATTTATATTCGTATTCACAAATGTATAAAGTACGAATAAATTCGTATTTTTATTTATAAATAAAATTATGCCCATCTCTGGTCTGAATCGTGATCTAGTTAGATGCAGTCCTAATGCAGCTCTAGTTCAGTGCATAACTAGTCTCATATGGTCATCAGTTTTCATGAAGTCTAGGCTCAGTCTGTTAATGGAGATACAGGTGTAAAGAAGATCCTGTCCTATGCAGTTAATACCAAGCTGGCTTTATATCAGGTAATGCTTGTTTATCCATATGCCTGGATGTAGCTTATCCATGAGTGTTTTCTTTTTCTTTTTTATTATTTAAAATTATCTCTGTTCTACTTTACTGGACTCGAACCCGACCCCTGAGATAAAGAGTTTTTTAAATTAAATATTATAAAATTTTTATTTAAATTGTAACATATTGGCGACCCAACGTGGCGCATTCCTTAATTTAAAAATATTTTAAATCATTCTTTTAATTTAAACATTTTGGCACATCAACGTGTGGCTATTATAAAATTTTTATTTTAAATTATAACAATGTATTGCACTCACACAGGCTCAAAAATGGTGAGATGTTGATGAAATTTGGTACAAAAATACTTTGTTAAATTTAAGAGGTCAAATTCGTTAACCAGGAGAATCCGCCTTCCAAAACACGGTGTTATGGGCAAAATTCGGGAACGAAAATTGATTCTATGAGAGATTTTCGTTTGTATACTTCATTATACTTTTCTTTACACTTTCTCTAACTTGAGAAAACGAATGAAACCATTTTTAAGGCGACATCTGTAACCACGTTCGAAGAAACTGTAAAAACTAGTTATTGTATCTAATTTTTGTCTTGGGTACCTAGAACCGAGGGATTGTATCTAATTTTTGTCTTGGTTACCTAGAACCGAGGGATTGTATCTAATTTTTGTCTTGGTTACCTAGAACCGAGGGATTGTATCTAATTTTTGTCTTGGGTACCTAGAACCGAGGGATTGAGATGAAATATTTCCTACAAGTTTTTCAACTTTATCCAAACTAAGAAATTTGAATTCCGGTTACGTTTAGAGTTAAGGAAGTATTAGAAACAATATTTAATTAAGTGAAATAAATATTTATAAAATCTATGTAAGTGCAAAGGGGTGAGATTAGCTGAGTGGTAGAGCACTGCACTAATATACGCGAGGAACTGAGTTCAAATCCCGAGCATGAAATAAAGATTTTTATCTTCTAGTGTCTTCGTTCATGGGTTGGATTCCGACTCCCTGGCCGTCCCTAGGCCAAACCAGAAAAAAAGTGATATTTTCCAAAGGCACCATACATATATTCTTATAAATTTCGACATGATGAATCCGGAGCCCGGAGTCCGTTTCACTGCAGCACGTCAGGTTTAAGAGCATTTGATGGTCAAATTTCGTATGAAGTCGTTAAAGAAGAAATAACTAAAGCTTCCATGGTTTTGAGGTTCGCTGAGATCAAATCCGAGGTCTGTTTCAGCATATCGGCGCAAAAAATAATATCAAAACCTATCCCCGACAGCCTTCCCCTAGGAATTGCAGTGGTTACCTTTAGGATGGCTACAGGCCACGATTACCAGCAGAGTCATTTACATAGGATAGGTTTAGGAGATTCTCCAACTTGTCCACTGTGCTCAGGAGGACGGGATTGCGGATCACCTTACACATTGCACAGGTCTGCAGGCGGACACTGGAGATGACACCACAGAAGGACACGCATGGCTTTACTGGATGGCACGGCGTCAAATGGCTGAAAAGCCAAAGACGGGCGTTGGATGAAGAATATCGGCGCAAAATCAAGGTAATTTCAGGACAAATATGATTATTTTGCAAGAAATGAATCTCCAGTAAAAATTCTTTTTTTTTTTTTTTTTTTTGCAAAATAGACATATGTTTTCTTGAAATTACCTTGATTTCTTCGAGTGAAACAGATCAGATTCGAATTTAGCGACCCTGAAAACCACCAAAGCTCTATTTATTTGTTCGTAAACGATTTCATACAAAATTCGGCCTTCAAATGCTCTGCTGTAATGACGTGAAACCTACTCCGCGGATTCGGACATAAGAATATATGTATTGTGTCTTTGGAAAATACCGATTTTTGTGTGTGCCCAGCATCTCCCTAGTGTGTGCCCAGCATCTCCCTAGTGTGTGCCCAGCATCTCCCTAGTGTGTGCCCAGCATCTCCCTAGTGTGTGCCCAGCATCTCCCTAGTGTGTGCCGAGCATCTCCCTAGTGTGTGCCCAGCATCTCCCTAGTGTGTGCCCAGCATCTCCCTAGTGTGTGCCCAGCATCTCCCTAGTGTGTGCCCAGCATCTCCCTAGTGTGTGCCCAGCATCTCCCTAGTGTGTGCCCAGCATCTCCCTAGTGTGTGCCCAGCATCTCCCTAGTGTGTGCCGAGCATCTCCCTAGTGTGTGCCCAGCATCTCCCTAGTGTGTGCCCAGCATCTCCCTAGTGTGTGCCCAGCATCTCCCTAGTGTGTGCCCAGCATCTCCCTAGTGTGTGCCCTGCATCTCCCTAGTGTGTGCCCAGCATCTCCCTAGTGTGTGCCCAGCATCTCCCTAGTGTGTGCCCAGCATCTCCCTAGTGTGTGCCCAGCATCTCCCTAGTGTGTGCCCAGCATCTCCCTAGTGTGTGCCCAGCATCTCCCTAGTGTGTGCCCAGCATCTCCCTAGTGTCTGCCCTGCATCTCCCTAGTGTGTGCCGAGCATCTCCCTAGTGTGTGCCCAGCATCTCCCTAGTGTGTGCCCAGCATCTCCCTAGTGTGTGCCCAGCATCTCCCTAGTGTGTGCCCAGCATCTCCCTAGTGTGTGCCCAGCATCTCCCTAGTGTGTGCCGAGCATCTCCCTAGTGTGTGCCCAGCATCTCCCTAGTGTGTGCCCAGCATCTCCCTAGTGTGTGCCCAGGATCTCCCTAGTGTGTGCCCAGCATCTCCCTAGTGTGTGCCCAGCATCTCCCTAGTGAGTGCCCAGTATCTCCCTAGTGTGTGCCCAGCATCTCCCTAGTGTGTCGTATGTTCATGAATCAGATACCTTTATATTATCTGCCCCACAGGGCTTTTATGGCCTGTCAAGGAACTGATTTTTTTTATATATCAGTGCACAATACTGTTTCCTTACTACTTGGAAGTCTATAAGTCATCAATTGGAAGTCAGTAAGTTTGTTGCTCAATATTAATTGTTCATAATATTTTTTTCTAACTATATTCCTTTCTCTTTTCTGAATTATCTTTAAGTATATAGACATACAACCACATAATGCCCTGACTATCCATCGGTTCTGAGGATATTAGAGTTGTGAAAAAGCGGTGAAGCTGGTTACCCTTGATTGTGTGTTGATGTTGAAATATCTTGCTTCACCATACAACCTATATCCTTTCCGAGCAATGCCCTCAATACGCTCGCATTTACTCAATATTACATCTCCAAGCTCAGGGATTTTTAATACATTCTTATACCTTATCACTTTATATATATATATATATATATATATATATATATATATATATATATATATATATAAATTTGAAGAATTGTTGTTTTCGTTATATATTACTTGTGAAACATGAAATTTTGTAGTCGGTACTTTATTATGCCGTCGAAGAAGAATGGAACTATAAAACGTTTTACAACGTACAAATAACATGAGCCATACATATATATAAACATTATAACGTTTTAGAGATAAATGTTAATTTCAGATCATATAAGAGTATGAAAATTGCTTTCCTCTGCCTTAATTGAATCGTTTATTTCAGAAACCCGTCAAGTGCTCTAAAATTTTGAGAAAACGAAAAAAATCTTCCTAATTTTAAAATTATTAAAGGTTTTGGTTACGGAGGGGGACGAGGTTAGCTCAGTGGTAGAGCACTCGACTAATGAACTGGAGGACCAGGTTCAAAACCCGAGCGCACACTAAAGAATTTTTCTTCTAGTGCTGCCGTTCGAGGGTTGGATTTGGGGTCCCAGATCGTCCCTAGGCTCACCCAGACTTTAATTAATTTAATTAATAATGGGTACCTTGGGTGCTAATGACTCTAGCAGTCGAAGCAGCCATGGGGAAAATCAGGCGGCCGGAGCATAGTGTTGACCACACTATCTCCCTAGTGTGCCGTATGGTCAAGAATCAGATACCTCTACAGTATCTGCCCCTCTGGGCCCTTGTGGCCTGTTACGGGACTGGTTTTTTTTTGGTTACGGAAAACATCAAAGTATTTCTCATTGTATTGAAAAAAAAAAACAAATAACGCTTGGGGTTAATTTTTAAAATTAGGAAGTTATTATTTTTTATTATTGTAGATTTTAATTCCTTTATTTCCGCTACTTGTACAAGCAAAGCGGTAGGACAAACACCGAACTATAACATCTGATCGACAGACGTTATACAGAATGTCCCCAAAATAAACATTCTTTCATAATGCATATATAAGAATCATTAAAAGTATATGATTTATCTTCCACCCCCTCTATCACCAACCTCCGTCCAAAATAAAACAACAGAAAATCTTCTTGGTCAACAAAATATAAATTACGTCATTTAAACATAATAACATAACAAAGCTGCAAGTTAAACATAATTTAACATACCTACTCTTCGGAGGAAAGTGATATCAAAAAACAAAAAAAAAGTTTCAATTCTTTAAACAGTTTAATACTGGACGCATACAATACTAAAAAAAATAAATTTATTCTTCTAATAATCCCTGACAATCAATTCAAAAACTGGCCACTTGCAGCATTACAGGCATCACAACACACATTGACAGACAGGATGGTATTTGTGCATTGCTCTGCTGTGTTCTGTTCCCAGGCCCATCTGATGAGATGGATGAGGTGCTCCCTTGAGCCAATGTGCTCCCTGTAGACCAAATCTTTAATGTGTCCCCATGCGAAGAAATCCAAGTGCGTGAGGTCTGAAGATGGACCCGCCCACCACGTCCTATCCAACGCCATGGACGGTTCGTGTCCTACCCATTTCGTGCGGTCCTCCCGTAGTGGGCTGGACAACTCGATTTGGTCTACAGAGAGCCCATTGGCTCAAGGGAGTACCTCATCCATAGCATCAGATGGGCCTGGGAACAGATTACAGCAGAGCAATGCACAAAAGCCAACCAGGCTGTCAATATGCTTTGTGATGCCTGTATTGCTGCAAGGGGACAAACAGTTTTTAAATTGATTGCCAGGGTTTATTAGAAGAATAAATTAATCTTGATATAGCCTCCAATGCTGTATTGATTGCTGAGTAAGGATAAATGATAGGGTTGCTATAGTGATGTACGATACTTGATATTCGATACTAACAGTGATTTGCTGATATATCACCGTAATATAGCAGGCATTGGCATGGCAGTATCGATAAATTCAGCAACTAGCTTCCGTTGCTGTATTGATTGCTGAGTAAGGATATATGATAGGGTTGCTATAGTGATGGACGATACTGTATCCAATACTGTATATATTCCTGAGTAAGGATATATGATAGGGTTGCTATAGTGATGGACGATACTTGATATTCGATACTAACAGTGATTTGCTGATATATCACCGTAATAAAGGAGATGTTTGTAATAGAACTGCGCCATCTATATAGATCGGCTGCTGACCCTCAACTAAACCATAGGACATGTCGAGCAGACTGTGTGGACACCATTGCCGATATGATGTCCGTGTCCTGGGTATGTTATCATGTCTTCTCCGAGAACTAATATTTCTCTCCGTCCGTTCACTAGCTGGGGGTTAGGCACGTACTCAAGACCAGGACGTGATCCCCAGTTAAGGATCCAATCCTGGAACTGGCTCTCGGATCCGGCTCTTTGAACGGAATGGCTCTAATATAGACTCTCTCTCGCTCTCTCTCTCTCTCTCTCTCCCTGTTCCTCTTTTCCCTCCTTCCCATCTCTCACATCCACTGTCCGTACCTCCATCCCTCCAACCAACCACTGCCCTCTTCCTG
>OX328124.1:5531631-5569131 GCA_946811695.1 Gonocerus acuteangulatus | reverse complement strand
CCCTCCCGTTTTGAGCATAACAACTGTCGATTTCGGACGGCCCTCCCGTATTGAGCATAACAACTGTCGATTTCGGACGGCCCTCCCGTAATGAGCATAACAACTGTCGATTTCGGACGGCCCTCCCGTATTGAGCATAACAACTGTCGATTTCGGACGGCACTCCCGTAATGAGCATAACAACTGTCGATTTCGGACGGCCCTCCCGTATTGAGCATAACAACTGTCGATTTCGGACGGCCCTCCCCTATTGAGCATAACAACTGTCGATTTCGGACGGCCCTCCCGTATTGAGCATAACAACTGTCGATTTCGGACGGCCCTCCCGTTTTGAGCATAACAACTGTCGATTTCGGACGGCCCTCCCGTTATGAGCATAACAACTGTCGATTTCGGACGGCCGTCCCGTATTGAGCATTACAACTGTCGATTTCGGACGGCCTTCCCGTATTGAGCATAACAACTGTCGATTTCGGACGGCCCTCCCGTAATGAGCATAACAACTGTCGATTTCGGACGGCCCTCCCGTATTGAGCATAACAACTGTCGATTTCGGACGGCACTCCCGTAATGAGCATAACAACTGTCGATTTCGGACGGCCGTCCCGTATTGAGCATTACAACTGTCGATTTCGGACGGCCTTCCCGTATTGAGCATAACAACTGTCGATTTCGGATGGCCCTCCCGTATTGAGCATAACAACTGTCGATTTCGGACGGCACTCCCGTAATGAGCATAACAACTGTCGATTTCGGACGGCCCTCCCGTATTGAGCATAACAACTGTCGATTTCGGACGGCCCTCCCGTAATGAGCATAACAACTGTCGATTTCGGACGGCCCTCCCGTAATGAGCATAACAACTGTCGATTTCGGACGGCCCTCCCCTATTGAGCATAACAACTGTCGATTTCGGACGGCCCTCCCCTATTGAGCATAACAACTGTCGATTTCGGACGGCCCTCCCGTATTGAGCATAACAACTGTCGATTTCGGACGGCCCTCCCGTTTTGAGCATAACAACTGTCGATTTCGGACGGCCCTCCCGTAATGAGCATAACAACTGTCGATTTCGGACGGCCGTCCCGTATTGAGCATAACAACTGTCGATTTCGGACGGCCCTCCCCTATTGAGCATAACAACTGTCGATTTCGGACGGCCCTCCCGTAATGAGCATAACAACTGTCGATTTCGGACGGCCCTCCCGTATTGAGCATAACAACTGTCGATTTCGGACGGCCCTCCCGTAATGAGCATAACAACTGTCGATTTCGGACGGCCCTCCCGTATTGAGCATAACAACTGTCGATTTCGGACGGCCCTCCCGTAATGAGCATAACAACTGTCGATTTCGGACGGCCCTCCCGTATTGAGCATAACAACTGTCGATTTCGGACGGCCTTCCCGTATTGAGCATAACAACTGTCGATTTGGAACCAGCTTCTCAATCTTTCTGCCAAATGGACTTTCTTTAAGAACAGCGACAGTTTACTGTCGAGGAATGTGTGGAAAGACTCTGCGTCAAGTCCAGGGGTTCAAACAATGGGAACTTATTGTTTCATTATTCTATAGAAAAACAGAGGCATACTCACTCCTATATTCTTGGGGAGATTCAAGGAGGTGGGTTGGGCGTGAGAGGGTTTGTGAAGGGGGGGGCACATACTTTTACCTTAAACCGAACGCAATAAAATTTGAAACATTTTGATATTTTTCAATGCACTGAAATGTGTGAAATAAGTATATCCAGTAGTGGATGCTCGGGGCTGGCGGACCCTACCAGGTAAAGCCATAAACCATTTCAAGAAAGGTCGAACCACAATAATAACTGTTTCTATTTTAATCTTTCCAAATGAGACTAGGGCTAAGAAAGGAACAGCTCTAAGATAAAGCAGTTCCTGCGAGTCGGACTTTTCTTTCATTCTGCATCGAGTCCTCAAGTTTGGCCGTTTATTTTAGGAACACCCTCTATATATTTATGAATTATAGTTTATCTATTCTTAAACCACTAGTGCCTATATAAATATTGGCGATACTTACTGCTCATCTGTGCTATGGTAGGTGCTTCTCCACCGAAATCTGCAGGTACTAGTCGAGGTCCTATCGCCTTCAGGAGGTCAGCAGGGTCCTTGTGGACCACAATCTACAACAGGAATAAGCAGATATTGTAGAATTTATGTATAGCCCAGTCGAATAAGCTGAGAAAAGATTGTTGCTGAAATAAAAGGGGTGAAAGTCTGTAAACTGTTATTACTTCAAATAGGATCACTTGTATCAATAATATCATGTTCACCCAAATTTCCTTGCCAACTAAATAGTAGATATATATATATATATATATATATATATATATATATATATATATATATATATATACAGACACTATCTGGTCCCCGGCGTGCCATGCTATACCTTCTTTCTGCCGTCAAAATTGGTCAAACAGTGTGAATTTGTATATATCAGTCAAGTAATTCATAAAACAGCCAACAGAGGCCAGCACCACAGCATGCAAGTAGATAGCTCTTATCAAAGAAAGGCCAGCGCTCCTTAGTTAGACAGTGACTGTTGATATAAAATTGAAATAAATTAAATTGAGTTGAAATTACATGATTATATAATGATGTAAAGTCATCAATGAGTTAGAGTTATTCTAATTATTTATTTATTTAAATTTTAACGTCCATTTATTATTAACTACGAATATTAGAATGTGTTATCAGCCACCACTCCTAGTGGGAATCGAACCCACCCACGAGTGTTAAGTGCTCACGTCTTAACCCTCACGGCCATCGGGTGTCCTTATTCTAATTATCAACAACATCAAAAAATAAATTTTTAGGCATTATTCAAAATGGCTGTCAATTCAAAATGGCCGTCAGAATCTGAATGGTTCTGTGTAGCCAAATTTTCTTCAACAAAACTTTTTACCCTTTGACCAAATTTTGACATTTGATTATATTGACCTAACCTAGAAGATTTCCCGTTTCAAGTTCTACCTGTGTGCCAAGTTTGGTCAAAATCGGTCTAACTGTGTGTATAAGGAACAAACAGACGGACAAACAGACAGGTGATTTTTATATACATAGATATATTTGATTTTTCTTCCTCTCACAGGATCAAAATGGTCAATTTTTGCAGAAAGTTGCAACAAATATTTTCCAAACTCAAAAAATAAAATATAGCATTTTCAACCTATTTTATTTTATTTCTCGGCTCCTAAGGCGTATTGGATAGAACCCTCGGACACGTGTCGACTATTTTTCGATGTAAAATCACCAGAAAAAAATGGACCAGATCGGTGACCCCAACGCTGTATACTCCCCTTGTAAGATAACGCACATTTTTTTTTTCTTTTTTTTTTTTAATTGCCGCTGTAATGTAAACGTTAAGTTCTTTGAGTGGTGAGCTCGTATCCATAAATCTCTGTTCACAATGAACTAATGAAGAGATAGTACACACATGAATAAGCAAATGCTGCATGCAAATTTTTCATTATTTCAACCATGAAGTATTAAACTGTTCTTAAGTGGGAAGTTTGTTATTTGACTTAATTATTTCATATTTTATTGTTTTGTATATCAAGCAGTATATGGCAATGAAGATATCCAACAGAAATTATGAGTGGAAGGACTAAGTAAATACGCGAATAATTTCACTATCAGCCAAACAAGGGCTAACGAATATAAAAAAAATACAAAATATTCACATGATTGGCCAAATTGTTCGCATAATCATATTTATTTATTTATTTATTTATACCTAAAGTAAAAAATGCCCAATATAAGATCTGATTAACTAGTGTACCTAAAGTAAAAAATACCCAATGTAAGATCTGATTAACTAGTGTACCTAAAGTAAAAAATACCCAATATAAGATCTGATTAACTAGTGTACCTAAAGTAAAAAATACCCAATGTAAGATCTGATTAACTAGTGTACCTAAAGTAAAAATTACCCAATGTAAGATCTGATTAACTAGTGTACCTAAAGTAAAAAATACCCAATATAAGATCTGATTAACTAGTGTACCTAAAGTAAAAAATACCCAATGTAAGATCTGATTAACTAGTGTACCTAAAGTAAAAAATACCCAATGTAAGATCTGATTAACTAGTGTACCTAAAGTAAAAAATACCCAATATAAGATCTGATTAACTAGTGTACCTAAAGTAAAAATTACCCAATGTAAGATCTGATTAACTAGTGTACCTAAAGTAAAAAATACCCAATATAAGATCTGATTAACTAGTGTACCTAAAGTAAAAAATACCCAATGTAAGATCTGATTAACTAGTGTACCTAAAGTAAAAAATACCCAATTTAAGATCTGATTAACTAGTGTACCTAAAGTAAAAAATACCCAATGTAAGATCTGATTAACTAGTGTACCTAAAGTAAAAAATACCCAATGTAAGATCTGATTAACTAGTGTACCTAAAGTAAAAAATACCCACTGTAAGATCTGATTAACTAGTGTACCTAAAGTAAAAAATACCCAATGTAAGATATGATTAACTAGTGTACCTAAAGTAAAAATTACCCAATGTAAGATCTGATTAACTAGTGTACCTAAAGTAAAAAATACCCAATGTAAGATCTGATTAACTAGTGTACCTAAAGTAAAAAATACCCAATGTAAGATCTGATTAACTAGTGTACCTAAAGTAAAAATTACCCAATGTAAGATCTGATTAACTAGTGTACCTAAAGTAAAAAATACCCAATGTAAGATCTGATTAACTAGTGTACCTAAAGTAAAAAATACCCAATGTAAGATCTGATTAACTAGTGTACCTAAAGTAAAAAATACCCAATGTAAGATCTGATTAACTAGTGTACCTAAAGTAAAAAATACCCAATGTAAGACCTGATTAACTAGTGTACCTAAAGTAAAAAATACCCGATATAAGATCTGATTAACTAGTGTACCTAAAGTAAAAAATACCCGATATAAGATCTGATTAACTAGTGTACCTAAAGTAAAAATTACCCAATGTAAGATCTGATTAACTAGTGTACCTAAAGTAAAAATTACCCAATGTAAGATCTGATTAACTAGTGTACCTAAAGTAAAAAATACCCAATGTAAGACCTGATTAACTAGTGTACCTAAAGTAAAAAATACCCAATGTAAGATCTGATTAACTAGTGTACCTAAAGTAAAAAATACCCAATATAAGATCTGATTAACTAGTGTACCTAAAGTAAAAAATACCCAATGTAAGATCTGATTAACTAGTGTACCTAAAGTAAAAAATACCCAATTTAAGATCTGATTAACTAGTGTACCTAAAGTAAAAAATACCCAATGTAAGATCTGATTAACTAGTGTACCTAAAGTAAAAAATACCCAATGTAAGATCTGATTAACTAGTGTACCTAAAGTAAAAAATACCCACTGTAAGATCTGATTAACTAGTGTACCTAAAGTAAAAAATACCCAATGTAAGATCTGATTAACTAGTGTACCTAAAGTAAAAAATACCCAATGTAAGACCTGATTAACTAGTGTACCTAAAGTAAAAAATACCCAATGTAAGATCTGATTAACTAGTGTACCTAAAGTAAAAAATACCCAATATAAGATCTGATTAACTAGTGTACCTAAAGTAAAAAATACCCAATGTAAGATCTGATTAACTAGTGTACCTAAAGTAAAAAATACCCAATTTAAGATCTGATTAACTAGTGTACCTAAAGTAAAAAATACCCAATGTAAGATCTGATTAACTAGTGTACCTAAAGTAAAAAATACCCAATGTAAGATCTGATTAACTAGTGTACCTAAAGTAAAAAATACCCACTGTAAGATCTGATTAACTAGTGTACCTAAAGTAAAAAATACCCAATGTAAGATATGATTAACTAGTGTACCTAAAGTAAAAATTACCCAATGTAAGATCTGATTAACTAGTGTACCTAAAGTAAAAAATACCCAATGTAAGATCTGATTAACTAGTGTACCTAAAGTAAAAAATACCCAATGTAAGATCTGATTAACTAGTGTACCTAAAGTAAAAATTACCCAATGTAAGATCTGATTAACTAGTGTACCTAAAGTAAAAAATACCCAATGTAAGATCTGATTAACTAGTGTACCTAAAGTAAAAAATACCCAATGTAAGATCTGATTAACTAGTGTACCTAAAGTAAAAATTACCCAATGTAAGATCTGATTAACTAGTGTACCTAAAGTAAAAATTACCCAATGTAAGATCTGATTAACTAGTGTACCTAAAGTAAAAAATACCCAATGTAAGATCTGATTAACTAGTGTACCTAAAGTAAAAAATACCCAATGTAAGATCTGATTAACTAGTGTACCTAAAGTAAAAATTACCCAATGTAAGATCTGATTAACTAGTGTACCTAAAGTAAAAAATACCCAATGTAAGATCTGATTAACTAGTGTACCTAAAGTAAAAAATACCCAATGTAAGATCTGATTAACTAGTGTACCTAAAGTAAAAAATACCCAATGTAAGATCTGATTAACTAGTGTACCTAAAGTAAAAAATACCCAATGTAAGACCTGATTAACTAGTGTACCTAAAGTAAAAAATACCCGATATAAGATCTGATTAACTAGTGTACCTAAAGTAAAAAATACACGATATAAGATCTGATTAACTAGTGTACCTAAAGTAAAAATTACCCAATGTAAGATCTGATTAACTAGTGTACCTAAAGTAAAAAATACCCAATGTAAGACCTGATTAACTAGTGTACCTAAAGTAAAAAATACCCAATGTAAGATCTGATTAACTAGTGTACCTAAAGTAAAAAATACCCAATATAAGATCTGATTAACTAGTGTACCTAAAGTAAAAAATACCCAATGTAAGATCTGATTAACTAGTGTACCTAAAGTAAAAAATACCCAATTTAAGATCTGATTAACTAGTGTACCTAAAGTAAAAAATACCCAATGTAAGATCTGATTAACTAGTGTACCTAAAGTAAAAAATACCCAATGTAAGATCTGATTAACTAGTGTACCTAAAGTAAAAAATACCCACTGTAAGATCTGATTAACTAGTGTACCTAAAGTAAAAAATACCCGATATAAGATCTGATTAACTAGTGTACCTAAAGTAAAAAATACCCGATATAAGATCTGATTAACTAGTGTACCTAAAGTAAAAAATACCCGATATAAGATCTGATTAACTAGTGTACCTAAAGTAAAAATTACCCAATGTAAGATCTGATTAACTAGTGTACCTAAAGTAAAAAATACCCAATGTAAGACCTGATTAACTAGTGTACCTAAAGTAAAAAATACCCAATGTAAGATCTGATTAACTAGTGTACCTAAAGTAAAAAATACCCAATGTAAGATCTGATTAACTAGTGTACCTAAAGTAAAAAATACCCAATGTAAGATCTGATTAACTAGTGTACCTAAAGTAAAAAATACCCAATGTAAGATCTGATTAACTAGTGTACCTAAAGTAAAAAATACCCAATGTAAGATCTGATTAACTAGTGTACCTAAAGTAAAAAATACCCAACGTAAGACCTGATTAACTAGTGTACCTAAAGTAAAAAATACCCAATATAAGACCTGATTAACTAGTGTACCTAAAGTAAAAAATACCCAATATAAGATCTGATTAACTAGTGTACCTAAAGTAAAAATTACCCAATGTAAGATCTGATTAACTAGTGTACCTAAAGTAAAAAATACCCAATGTAAGACCTGATTAACTAGTGTACCTAAAGTAAAAAATACCCAATGTAAGACCTGATTAACTAGTGTACCTAAAGTAAAAAATACCCAATGTAAGATCTGATTAACTAGTGTACCTAAAGTAAAAAATACCCAATGTAAGATCTGATTAACTAGTGTACCTAAAGTAAAAAATACCCAATGTAAGATCTGATTAACTAGTGTACCTAAAGTAAAAAATACCCAATGTAAGATCTGATTAACTAGTGTACCTAAAGTAAAAAATACCCAATGTAAGATCTGATTAACTAGTGTACCTAAAGTAAAAATTACCCAATGTAAGATCTGATTAACTAGTGTACCTAAAGTAAAAAATACCCAATGTAAGATCTGATTAACTAGTGTACCTAAAGTAAAAAATACCCAATGTAAGATCTGATTAACTAGTGTACCTAAAGTAAAAAATACCCAATGTAAGATCTGATTAACTAGTGTACCTAGAGTAAAAATTACCCAATGTAAGATCTGATTAACTAGTGTACCTAAAGTAAAAAATACCCAATGTAAGATCTGATTAACTAGTGTACCTAAAGTAAAAAATACCCAATGTAAGATCTGATTAACTAGTGTACCTAAAGTAAAAAATACCCAATGTATGATCTGATTAAATAGTGTACCTAAAGTAAAAAATACCCAATGTAAGACCTGATTAACTAGTGTACCTAAAGTAAAAAATACCCAATGTAAGATCTGATTAACTAGTTTACCTAAAGTAAAAATTACCCAATGTAAGATCTGATTAACTAGTGTACCTAAAGTAAAAAATACCCAATATAAGATCTGATTAACTAGTGTACCTAAAGTAAAAAATACCCAATGTAAGATCTGATTAACTAGTGTACCTAAAGTAAAAAATACCCAATATAAGATCTGATTAACTAGTGTACCTAAAGTAAAAAATACCCAATGTAAGATCTGATTAACTAGTGTACCTAAAGTAAAAAATACCCAATATAAGATCTGATTAACTAGTGTACCTAAAGTAAAAATTACCCAATGTAAGATCTGATTAACTAGTGTACCTAAAGTAAAAAATACCCAATATAAGATCTGATTAACTAGTGTACCTAAAGTAAAAAATACCCAATGTAAGATCTGATTAACTAGTGTACCTAAAGTAAAAAATACCCAATGTAAGATCTGATTAACTAGTGTACCTAAAGTAAAAAATACCCAATATAAGATCTGATTAACTAGTGTACCTAAAGTAAAAAATACCCAATGTAAGATCTGATTAACTAGTGTACCTAAAGTAAAAAATACCCAATATAAGATCTGATTAACTAGTGTACCTAAAGTAAAAAATACCCAATGTAAGATCTGATTAACTAGTGTACCTAAAGTAAAAATTACCCAATGTAAGATCTGATTAACTAGTGTACCTAAAGTAAAAAATACCCAATGTAAGATCTGATTAACTAGTGTACCTAAAGTAAAAAATACCCAATGTAAGATCTGATTAACTAGTGTACCTAAAGTAAAAAATACCCAATATAAGATCTGATTAACTAGTGTACCTAAAGTAAAAAATACCCAATGTAAGATCTGATTAACTAGTGTACCTAAAGTAAAAAATACCCAATATAAGATCTGATTAACTAGTGTACCTAAAGTAAAAATTACCCAATGTAAGATCTGATTAACTAGTGTACCTAAAGTAAAAAATACCCAATATAAGATCTGATTAACTAGTGTACCTAAAGTAAAAAATACCCAATGTAAGATCTGATTAACTAGTGTACCTAAAGTAAAAATTACCCAATGTAAGATCTGATTAACTAGTGTACCTAAAGTAAAAAATACCCAATGTAAGATCTGATTAACTAGTGTACCTAAAGATAAGAATTCCTACCCAAGAGATAAGAATTGCTATAATTACTACGATGCATAACTAAATACATTATTATCCCTATGAGAGATAGTTTCAGAAACTACAGTATTTAGTAGTTAGAGCTATAACTATCAAGGACAATACTCTATACTCTATAGTTTAGATATTCTAGTAATATAGAGAGATAGCTTACATAGTTAACACAGAGTTAGGGAGGTAATTGGTGGATTTATAAGTTAAGAACATTAAATATTAATGTGAAATATTAGTGATTTTGACAAGGACACAGCCGTATAACACAATCCATGCCTACTCGTTGTGGCAGTAACTTTCCCGCGGTGAAATTATTAACCTATGTACACATTGCACATAATTATAATGAAGTCCGACTCGCAGGAACTGCGTCATCTTAGCGCGGCTCCCTTTAGAGTGTAGAAGCTCTGCATAGTGTCATTAGCAAAGGCATAGAAGCAGTTATCGGTTATGTTTAAAGATTCGTGATTTTTTTTTCTTTGTTGTTTAATGGCCATTCAACCACTATTGGGTCATTTATGCCTCTTGGTCGGTCCATCGGTAGCATCGAAAGCAGAGACAGAGCCCGACGGCCAGCGGGTGGCGGAGTTAGCCAAGGTCCGGTAGAGTCCCCCGTGCCAGTTCTACCTTAGTGGCCCGCATCTGGTGACTGGCTGCCCGGTCTATTATAGGTGTGCTTGCTGGTGCCAGTTCTACCTTAGTGGCCCGCATCTGGTGACTGGCTGCAAGGTCTATGATAGAAGGTGTGCTTGCTGGTGCCAGTTCTAACTTACCGGCCCGCATCTGGTGACTCGCTGCTAGGTCTATGATAGAAGGTGTGCTTGCTTGTGCCGTGTCTACCAAACCTTAGGGGGTGGCTCGTCCCCAACCCTAGCAAAGCCCATCGCTCCCGCCGACCCACTCGCAATTCGTGAAATAAATAAAATTTCAAAGAGAACTAATAGAACATTTTAAATGCTACAATAGGAAACTGATTGTATCCTAAGCGTAAATTGGTCCATCCTCTTTCTCAACGATCGCTCTTGGAAACACTATAAGAATGTTTCTCATTTTCTTACCTTAAACAAATAAAAAAAAGTATAAAAAGTTGGAAAAACAGATACAAAAAGCCGCCGAAAAGACCAAAACTAACAATTTCGAAGTTTCAAGCTCACATTTCTCCGATTGACCCTGCACTATTGAAAAGTATATCAAAACCAATTCTGTAGATAATTTAGTGAGCTTTCGGTGCTACTTATTGCCCTACCGTTTTCGAGATATTTAGAAAATATGCCAAGATCCGAAAACGCTCCATAGCCATTATCAGATATATTTTTCTAATACTCCCTTATCTACAAACGCAATCAAAATTTACACATCTTAGATTCGACAAACGTCGAACATCTGGACCAAGTTTCAACAATGTCGGCTAGCGTTACGATTTTGATCGCAAAAATTTCACTCCAAAAACGTTCCGGTCGATAGATTCTGCTGGTTAACGAACCTGACTTTTCAAATTAGACAAAATATTTAATTAGGTAATTTCTCGACAGAATTTACTATATACAATCAGAACTTTTTTCTGGGGGGGGGGGGGGTGAATTTGTACTGTCTGAAATGTCTGTTAGCGTGATGCTTGCTGCTTTTCTTATGAAATCCTATTTTGCTGCCGCAAATAATTATTTGTTACTACTTTTGTCTTAAAAGAGCTCATTCAGAAGGAATGAAACAAATCTAGCCCCAAAGATAATCAAATAAGTCAAAACGTTTTTAATTTTACTTGGCTTGCTCCTACCAGACACATGCTTAAATTATAATATTAATTATATGTTTGTGCGTGTATATATATATATATATATATATATATATATATATATACAGGTTTTCCGAAGAGGTAAAGTCAATGCTTTCCTTCTGACACAACCAACTGAAACTGTTTGAAGAAGCAATGTCTTTTTATTCGCACGAACCACCCGTCATATAGACTTTACCTCCGAACACAGGCAATGACCAGTTTAAATTGCAAATTACTAGAATAATTAATTTGTTACCTTTAATTCTTAAAGCTCAATACGCCTGATAAGTGAATACGGCATTGTATGACAAAATTTTAGCAAATACGAATAGGTAGGGTTCGGTCCATATTACATTAACAAATTTTTGTATATATATGTATATATATATATATATATATATATATATATATATATATATCCTGTTCTTTTAATAAAAAAAACCTTATAGGTAAAATAAACGCTTCAAAACTTCATTAATTTATTTTTGATTGTTTTGGACTAAGTTATTATATTACGACTACTATGTATAAGGTATTTTAAATAAAATTTATCCTATTAAATAATTTAAGAATTCAAAATTTTAATGTTTTTTAAAAAAATATTTTCAGAAAGGTTTGTCTGTGAAGAGAGGCCAAGTTTGTCTGAAACTAGTCGACATAAATTAAATGGTTTAAATTAAGTTTTGAAGCAATTTTTTTTTTTTTTTTGTTACCTATTAGGCCTTTATTAAAAGAAGGGGAAAAATATATGTGCAAGAGGTCAAGGTACAAGAGAGAATATATATATATATATATATATATATATATATATATATATATCTATATATATATTCTGTCTTTTTTAAAAGCCGAATGTTTCTTCAGAAATTGGTTGATGTATTTTCAAGAGAAAACCACAATTTTTCTTGAATCTGGATGTAAAACGTGTGTACTGCATTAGGTTTTGTATAGGAGTGTCGACAGAGCTGTCATCCCCCTCCATGTCAGTGTCAAGGTAGGGAGGTTGGTATACCTGGTTATGACAGGCTTCCCAACTTTATAAAAAAAAAAAAACTCGGAGTAAACTCACCCTGTCCTGAAGTTTCTTGCTTAGAACCAGCTTGAGACTCGAGAGGGTGCACTCCACAAGTGATGACGGGTTCATCAAATGGATCCGACGGACACGGTGAGGGTATGCTTTCTACAACAAACATAGCAAACATACAATTCAATAACTCAACAACATATCTACTTCATGTTTACGTAATATCGCACAAGTATTTATAAAGTGACACAACTCAAAAAAAAACTCAACTGAAAATGTGTCACTCTTGCCTATGTACAGGGAATAGCATTAAGACAGGAAGAGTGACACTAGTTCCCTCTGGTGTAGAAGCTCTGAAGCTAGGTACATACAGTTCTGATGGTTGATAAAGAGATATTTACCATGTCTTTCATAGTTCCCTCTGGTGTAGAAGCTCTGAAGCTAGGTACATACAGTTCTGATGGTTGATAAAGAGATATTTACCATGTCTTTCATAGTTCCCTCTGGTGTAGAAGCTCTGAAGCTAGGTACATACAGTTCTTATGGTTGATAAAGAGATATTTACCATGTCTTTCATAGTTCCCTCTGGTGTAGAAGCTCTGAAGCTAGGTACATACAGTTCTGATGGTTGATAAAGAGATATTTACCATGTCTTTCATAGTTCCCTCTGGTGTAGAAGCTCTGTAGCTAGGTACATACAGTTCTGATGGTTGATAAAGAGATATTTACCATGTCTTTCATAGTTCCCTCTGGTGTAGAAGCTCTGAAGCTAGGTACATACAGTTCTGATGGTTGATAAAGAGATATTTACCATGTCTTTCATAGTTCCCTCTGGTGTAGAACCTCTGTAGCTAGGTACATACAGTTCTGATGGTTGATAAAGAGATATTTACCATGTCTTTCATAGTTCCCTCTGGTGTAGAAGCTCTGAAGCTAGGTACATACAGTTCTGATGGTTGATAAAGAGATATTTACCATGTCTTTCATAGTTCCCTCTGGTGTAGAACCTCTGTAGCTAGGTACATACACTCTGGCCTATGTAGAGGGAATAGCATTAAGACAGGAAGAGTGACACAAGTTCCCTCTGGTGTAGAAGCTCTGTAGCTAGGTACATACAGTTCTGATGGTTGATAAAGAGATATTTACCATGTCTTTCATAGTGCCCTCTGGTGTAGAACCTCTGTAGCTAGGTACATACAGTTCTGATGGTTGATAAAGAGATATTTACCATGTCTTTCATAGTTCCCTCTGGTGTAGAAGCTCTGTAGCTAGGTACATACAGTTCTGATGGTTGATAAAGAGATATTTACCATGTCTTTCATAGTGCCCTCTGGTGTAGAACCTCTGTAGCTAGGTACATACAGTTCTGATGGTTGATAAAGAGATATTTACCATGTCTTTCATAGTTCCCTCTGGTGTAGAAGCTCTGTAGCTAGGTACATACAGTTCTGATGGTTGATAAAGAGATATTTACCATATCTTTCATAGTTCCCTCTGGTGTAGAAGCTCTGTAGCTAGGTACATACAGTTCTGATGGTTGATAAAGAGATATTTACCATGTCTTTCATAGTTCCCTCTGGTGTAGAAGCTCTGTAGCTAGGTACATACAGTTCTGATGGTTGATAAAGAGATATTTACCATGTGTTTCATAGTTCCCTCTGGTGTAGAAGCTCTGAAGCTAGGTACATACAGTTCTGATGGTTCATAAAGAGATATTTACCATGTCTTTCATAGTTCCCTCTGGTGTAGAAGCTCTGTAGCTAGGTACATACAGTTCTGATGGTTGATAAAGAGATATTTACCATGTCTTTCATAGTTCCCTCTGGTGTAGAAGCTCTGTAGCTAGGTACATACAGTTCTGATGGTTGATAAAGAGATATTTACCATGTCTTTCATAGTCCCCTCTGGTGTAGAAGCTCTGTAGCTAGGTACATACAGTTCTGATGGTTGATAAAGAGATATTTACCATGTCTTTCATAGTTCCCTCTGGTGTAGAAGCTCTGTAGCTAGGTACATACAGTTCTGATGGTTGATAAAGAGATATTTACCATGTCTATCATAGTCATAACAAAGACGGTTTGAAAAAAAACGATTTTTGAGTTGTGTCACTTTAGAAATACTAGTACGATATGTTAAGTTACTTATAAAAGCAAATTATACGTAATATTATTATTGAACGATAATAATTATGTTTGAAAATATAAGGACAAACATAATGAAAGTAACTATAAAATGACACCATCTGCCAAATAATCTGAAAGAGTTGTTGTGTAGAGAAGAGGAATCTCTGAAAAGGCTGATTGATCATCTAAAGGACATTAAAGTTGTCTCCCAAATATAAGAGAAATCCAAGACTATCCTACAGAATATTGACGATTTGTTAATAAATATTTTGTTAATTTATGTATTCTAAAAGAGTGAATGTAATTTACTGAATGTGTGTTTGTGTGTCTATGTGTTTGTGTGCGTGTGTGTGTTTATTAAGTGAATTTTGAATTTGTAAATAAATTGTTAAGGTCTAGTTAGTTTTAATGGTAGATCCAGTATTTCTTAAAAACGATACTACCAATAATTTGTACATAATATAGCATAAGTTAAGTTTAGATTGAGGATTAATTCTTATCTAATCTAGGTTTATATTTTGTTAAACGCCTAGTAAAAGTTGTTTCATCATATGTTAAAAAATGAAACAATTTTGTATGGTGGTAATGACCTTAGCAGTAGATGCACCAAAAAAAAGAAAAAAAAAAAGTCCGTCACGCAGGAGCTGCATAACTAAGCACTTTCCTCAGAATTTGGGTAGTGTAGACTGCTTTCCAGAACAATTTGCTTAAAATATCCTACATAAATAAAATAAAAACATGAATAGTTCTCTTTTAAATTTTTAATGAGTAACTGATCAATTATTAATTTGCTTCCAGAGTTATGCTTACACATGGTACCTACTACACTACGTAATAAATACAAAAAATCTCATATTATCGTATTTTGATCTAACGCAGGAACAGGATACAGTCACTCTAGTGTTAGAAAGCGCTCCTTGCGGCGGCTTTGTGAACCTACGTCTGGCGGGCTTTTCTATTGAAATATATTACAAATTAAACCCCCGCTTTTCGATTGACCGATTCAGGTCATTTTTACAACACTTCTTTCTCATGAGTTACCCACGACGTATACAGCGTTTCGTTACAATACAGCAGAAATTACGACCGGTATGAGTATATTAGGAATTTGGGTCCGGAGTAAACCCCCCCTTCTAATGAACCGATTTAGTTTATTTTTACAACACATATTTACCTGTAGATTACCACTAGGAATACCGAGTTTCGTCGAAATATACCAAAAATCACGGCTGGTAGTCGCGGATTGGTATTGTGGGTCTGGAGTAAACCCCCCTCCTAATGAACCGATTTAGTTTATTTTTACAACACATATTTACCTGTAGATTACCACTACGAATACCGAGTTTCGTCGAAATATACCAAAAATCACGGCTGGTAGTGGCGAATTGGTATTGTGGGTCCGGAGTAACCCCTCCCCCCCTTCTAATAAACCGATTTAGTTCATTTTTATATTTCACTTTTTTCTCTATATTACTACTACGAATACCAAGTTTCGTTGAAATATAACAAATATTACGGCTGACATAGTCAAATTAGTGTTTTGGGTTCGGGGTAAATCCCCCCTTCCGGTGGACCGACTTTGGTGGTTAACGAACTCGTTCAATCGCTTGCTAATTGAATGCTATATACCAAGTTTCGTGACGAAAAAACAAAAACTCTGGCCGCTATCGTGTTAACAGACATATATATATATATATATATATATATATATATATATATATATATATATATATATATATATATAAATTTTAACGGGGGTCATTTTCGGTGTCTACTAGGTAGGATCGATAAAGATTTGAAGAAATTTTTCAAAAATTCCGTCATGAGTCCAACCTCAATAGCTACTTTCCTTCGGAGGAAAGTGCTAAAAATTATAAAATTTAAAAAAATAACGGTCACTCAGGAGTTGCCTAACTAAGCATATTTTACAGCAAGGTTTTTTTTTTTGCCATATACTGTCTTATAACTTTCTTTTACCACTTTTTTTATGGGCTTAATTTTTTAAATGTGCCTTTACACTCGCTGCCACCGGTGCTCCTTCAATACACTAGAAAATTAAAAAACCCTGTAAAAATATAAAAAAGAATTGAATATTTCAGTACCTACATTAAATTTTAAATTAATTTTTTAAAAGTATGTTTCTGGAATCAATCCGCCAGCTCCTCCCGATCAACATAATATTCAAACTTCAGTTTTCAAATGATATTTGCTATTAAAGAACGTCGGATTTTTTTGGTTCATTTAGTCATAACGATTTTATCACCGATTGAACAATTTTTTTTTTTTTTTTTTTTTTTTTTTTTTTTTTTTTTTTTTTTTTTTTTTTACGGCGCATCAACAAATCGTGGCTATTAGCGCCGACAACCAGGGTGCAACCAGGAATTTTCTCAGCGAGCCCTGAGATGAGAAAATTTCTGGCGCCGGTGGGGATCGAACCCACCATCTCCCGCTTATGAATCCAGCGCGCTAGCCACTAGACCACGGGAGACCCCTTGAACAATTGTTTCCAGTACTTTAATGTTTCTTTGTTCTGTATTAATAATTAATTGACTAAATATTACTATTTTATCACACAAGAGAACACATAGTTAACTCTTGTATTTATTGATAACTGAAGTGAAGGAGATGGCCGAGTTCGAATGTAGATGAGAGAAAGTTCCCTTGGAGGAGTGATTTAACAGTGACCTTCAATCACTAGTTATGTACCTGTTACTACACCTCTTACAGCATAACTAGGTGCTAGTCGCTATGTTGGTTAGTATCTAATACTCGGAGGAACTGCCTCATCTCAGTGTGCTATCATAGTTCCCGTGTAGCAGTGATTTAACAGTGAACTTCAATCACTAGTTATGTACCTGTTACTGCATCTCTTACAGCATAACTAGGTGCTAGTCGATATGTTGGTTAGTATCTAATACTCGGAGGAACTGCCTCATCCCAGTGTGCTATCATAGTTCCCGTGTAGCAGTGATTTAAAAGTGAACTTCAATCACTAGTTATGTACCTGTTACTGCATCTCTTACAGCATAACTAGGTGCTAGTCGATATGTTGGTTAGTATCTAATACTAATACATTGACAGTAGCCAACATAAAATGGAAATCACACACACCACCACACAAATTCCGATCATTATTAGGGAAAGTTTTATCAGAAAAAATGTCCAACTGGTGGAAACAGGCTTAACTTGACGTATTTGCTTAATGTTTTTATCTCGGATATGACTGCAAGTTCGAAATGGGAACTGACAATATATTTTTATCAAAGTTCTTGCTGTTTTTGCGGGAGGTAAATACCGATAAAATAATTCAAACACCAACTCCCATAAAATCTTCAAGAAAAGCTAAGATATCTAATAGGAAGTGACTTCATCTCCCTGCTACTCGTCTTAACGGCTAATACTTCATTCTGTGATCAAAACCAAGTCATTTCGTCCATTTTATAAGTACCAACAAATAAATTAATATTTTTCAATTTTTTATGTCATTGACAAGTGGTCGAAAAATATTATTAACTTGTACCCCCGTGGCTTCCAGAGAAGCAGAGGACGACCTCCTACACCGTGGGACCAAGAAATGCGAAACACATGTGGAGGAGCTACCTGGCAGAGAGTCGCAGCTGTAAGAAGTGAATGGAAAAGGCTGGGCCAAGCTCACTACCAAACTAGAATAAAACCTGAAATTTACGGTTTATAGTTTACGAACTCTAAAAAAAAACTCAGCAAGTTGCTGATTTTGTACATCAAGAGAAGAAAAAAAAAAGAAAAAAAATAGTCTGTTTCATTTATAATAAGTAATATTAGTACAAATAAAGGTTTATTAATTATTATTATTATTATTATGTCATAATTTTTGCATGGAATGTTAAAGTATCAAAAAAAGTTCTAATTCTTCAAAAACAAAATGCGCTGTGACTGAGAACGGAAACCATCATTTTTCACGGGCAATAGTCTGCAGGCGGCAATTTTTAATCTACAACAAAAACCTAAAATAATTTTGAACGAAAAAGGCAAAATCTAGTAAAGTATGTAAAATTTTTAAGAAATATTAATTTTTCGATAATGGCGAAAAATGCTTCGTTTTCTATTAAAACGTCCGTCGAAAATCGGCCATAAAGTCGATATAATTCAATGAATTAAAAAAAAATCGTACGTATTTTACCAGAAAATATCATTGGATTGCTGCAGTTAAAAATTGAAGTCTATCGGATGAAAATTGAAGACACTGGCGTATCGTCCAACAAGAAAAACATACTTTAGAGAAAATCGACTTTAAATTTTAATTTACTGAAATGTTAATTCTTTTTCGTATTTTCTTGTATTAATATTTATTTTAAAAAAATTGAAATTAAAATGTATTGAAGGAGGTACATAAACACTGTTGGATATCATTTTTAGCGCGGTTCCTCCCTCCCCCATAGGGAGGAACCCCGCTTATAGGGTTGATACAATGAAACAATCCGGAAGTGCCAACTAGAAAATTTCGCGTTTCAGAACCCCTAGAGACCGAAAATAACGGTGGTTCAAATTTGTATATATATATATATATATATATATATATATATATATATATATATATATATATATGTATATATTTATTTATATATATATATATATATATATATATATATATATATATATATATATATTTGTCTGTTCATTTCGATTTGAAAGGTCAAGTTCGTTAACCAGCAAAATCCGCCTACTGGAAGATGGCGTTTGGGGCGAAATTCGCGCAAAAAAAATCGTAACGCTTACGTTTTTTAGTTCATAAGCTTGTAAGTACTCGTTGTATATGATTCCTGGGCTAGGAAAACGAATGAAACCATTTTCAAGGCGATCGCTTTAACCGTTTTCGAGAAAATGGGAAAAATAGTTTTTGAATACCGTTTTTGGTTTGGGTACTTAGAATTACGGGATTCAGTTGAAACATTATCTGCATGTTCTACTTTCATTAAAACTAATATGTTGAAAGTTTTGTTACGTTTGGAGTTAAGGAAGGGTTAGAATAAAATATTTTATGAACAGACATGAAAAGTTTTGGGAAGTTCGTATACTTTCATTAATATCTCGAACACGGTTGGGAAATCGTGGTAAGTGGATAGAAACTATTTGAAAGCTTACTAAATTCTCTACAAAAAAGATTCTAAAACTATTTTTGATTAGGTTATGTCAATCGGAGAAATAAGTGCTTAAAACTTCAAATACGTCTGTTTTGTTCTTATGAACGGGTTTTTGTCGTTCTTGTTGTAATTTTTGTCTCTTTCCCTTCGTTTTTTATTGCTTTTTATTTTTGTAATTTCTTATGTTGCGAAAATTTTGTGTGTAAAACAGGATATGAAAAATGAGGCCAATTTTCTGTTGCTAGAAATAATATAAATTTTGGGAACTTTCATTAATATCTCGAAAACTGTTGAGAATTTTGGTAAACGGAAGAATACCATTAGAAAGCTTATTAAATGCTCTACATAAAAGGTTCTAATGAAAGTTTTGATTAGGCGATGTCAATCGGAGAAATAAGAGCATAAAGCTTTAAAGTAATTGATTTCGCTTATTCGAACTGTTCTTTTTGTCTGTTTTTAATTCCTTGTTATTTTTTAATTGCTTATAGTTGGATAATGTATTCGAAAATAAAACAGGTTAAGTAAAATAACAAAAACAATTTATTGTTAGAAATATAGAGTTCCAAGATTCCAAGACCTTGTAACTAGCGGGACGGTTTCTAGTGTTGCCGACCCTTCCAGGTAAGATTGTAAATCCTACCTTTCAAGACTGGTGGAACCAAAATTTAACTGTCAGGGTTCGGTCACTGCTACTTAATAAAACTACATTTTATCGTAAAAATGGTTTTATTGTGCCGACGTTTCGGCTTGAACTTCAAGCCTTCATCAGGGCTGTAAATACAAGTAGGACATATTTAACACTAATATATGCACATATCTATGTAAATATACCTAACATATATATATATATATATATATATATATATATATATATATACATATATAATATATATATATTTATATATATGCATATACACATACACATATACACGCACACATATGTACATATATATGCCCACATACATACACATATGGGGTATGTATTATTAAGTAGCAGTGACCTAACCCAGACAATCCCTACCTTGCATCATCAACGGTCAACGATCTCCTCTCAACAAAATAATAACTGCTTCTATTTTAATCTTTCGAAATTAGACTAGGGATAAGAACGGAACCGCGCTAAGATGAGGCAGTTCCTGCGAGTCGGACTTTTCATTAGTTAAGGATGTATTTAATCCCATAAAAAATGGCTACAAGGTAGTACCCCTTAAGAACAGACTTATCACAAACATCAAATAATACAATTTTTTTTTTTCATTTAACCTGCCAGTATTATTGACAAACTCATATTAATACTACAAGAAATTAAAAAAAAAAAATAAAAACACCCAATAAAAAACCTACTGAAGCAGATTTATCCAGAAACGGAACCTACAGTTTCGAAATTATAAGCACCGTATTCTCCAAATTAGGCCATCTTATCGAAAATCACATGAAATTTCCTTTTGTAGTAAAATATTAGGCTTTCCAATGGTTACCCTCCGCTAACCACGATTAGGCTTTCCAATGGTTACCCTCCGCTAACCACGATTAGGCTTTCCAATGGTTACCCTCCGCTAACCACGATTAGGCTTTCCAATGGTTACCCTCCGCTAACCACGATTAGGCTTTCCAATGGTTACCCTCCGCTAACCACGATTAGGCTTTCCAATGGTTACCCTCCGCTAACCACGATTAGGCTTTCCAATGGTTACCCTCCGCTAACCACGATTAGGCTTTCCAATGGTTACCCTCCGCTAACCACGATTAGGCTTTCCAATGGTTACCCTCCGCTAACCACGATTAGGCTTTCCAATGGTTACCCTCCGCTAACCACGATTAGGCTTTCCAATGGTTACCCTCCGCTAACCACGATTAGGCTTTCCAATGGTTACCCTCCGCTAACCACGATTTTCTAACCGTTTTCTTCGTATTTAATTAAATATACGAACATCTTTAAATTGCTCAAATCTTTTGATGAAACGTTTTTTTGTTGGTTTTTTTTTCATATGTAACAAAAAGGTAATATATCTTAGTATGGATGATAACGTCTGGAATTTTTTGTATATCGATTCCTCATTTTGGAACACGTGAATCAGAAATTCTAGCATTGTCCACACGGATTTCTGTATCCCCTTGGAGTTGTTCCATCCGGTGTTGGACATAATCGTAATCATAATTATGATTACGATTATAATCACAGAATTTCGAAAAGTAAGTAAGATTACGATTATAATCACTGGACTTCGAAACGTAATTACGATTACGATTGTAATCACAGGCTTTCGTGAAATGATAATGATTACGATTTTGATCACTGCTTCGAAACGTAATTACGATTATGATGTAATCACAGGCTTTCGTGAAATGATAGTGATTACGATTAACATCACTGGACTTCGAAACGTAATTACGATTACGAATGTAATCACAGGCGTTCGTGAAATTATAACGATTAAGATTATGATCACATACCGTGGAGATATGATTAGAATTAGGATAATAATCGTAATGAAAAGAGTGATTACGATTACGCTTGTAATCACACCTGTGATTATGATCACACTCGTAATCACAATATTTTTCAGCAATTACACTAGTAAAAACAATATTTTACGGAGGCCTGGTGGCCGCGAGTGTTAAGGCGTGAGCACTTATCACTCCGTGCCAAGGGTCGTCGGTGCGATTCCCACTGGGGGTGTTGGTTTTTCTTTAGAAAAAATAAAAGATCCCCCCTACCCTGGCTAGTAAAGGGTGGTAACCTGTAGATAACCCGTCCTAAAATTCTAGAGTTAATTATAATGGACGTTAAAATTTAAATAAATAAAAATATTTTGCAGTCGTACAGGTTATAATATATGTTATTACAATCTTAATTACAGCTGTTTCTGTGATTATCTCTGTAATTACAACTATTTTTTCTGTGATTACACTTGTACACATAACCTTTCTGTTATTACATAACAAATAAATGGGAAGAATCCTGATACAACACGTCTGACAACAAGCTTCGAGAAATCAAGCATACTGTACAGGAATGGTCATCCAGTAAAAGACCAAATAGACGAGAAGAAGTAGTTTTATGCCGTCTAAGGATTGGCCATTCACAACTGACACATTCCTACATTATGTCAAGACAAGACAGACCGACATGTACTCACCTAACAATACTCACCTAACAATACAGCACATACTGACAGAGTGCAGACTCGACTCAAATTTTATATACGATGCTAGCCAGTAAATTGATGAACTTATGAAATACCTAAGAAATACAAATTTATACAACAATATTTAAAAAAAGTCCGTCACGCAGGAGCTGCATAACTGAGCACTTTCCTCAGAATTGGGTAGTGTAGAGTGCATTCCTGAATAATTTGCTTGAAATAACCTATATAGATAATTACAATAAAAACATAAATACCTCTGCTCTTTTGCTTTTATGAGCAGCTGTTTGAATTACTAATTTTGTAATTAATTTCCTTCCAGAGTTTTGTGTATGCGTGGTACTACACTACGTAATAAATACACAAAGCTTCACATATTCATCTATTGATCTTGATGAGTTTCGCGAACCTACGTTTGGCGGAAGAATTCAATTCAAACATAGTACAAAGTAACACCCCCCCCCCTTCCGATAGACCGATTTAGTTCATTTTCATATCACGTCTTTCTTATTAGATACCCAGGACGTGTAACGAGTTTTATAACAATACAACAGAAATTACGACCGGTATAAGGAAATTAGTAATTTCTGTCCGAAGTAAACCCTCCCTTCTAGTCGACCCATTTAGTTTATTTTTACAACAATTTTTTCTCTTCAGTTGACCACAACGAATACCGAGTTTCGTTGAAATACAACAAAAATTACGACTGGTTTTGGCAAATAACTACTTTGGATCCGGAGTAAACCCTCCTTCGGATAAGCGGATTTTGTTGGTTAACGAACTCGTTCAATCGTTTGATGGGGGAATACTACATACCAAGTTTCGTGGCGAAAAAACAAAAAATCTGGCCTGTATCGTGTTAACGAACACACACACACACATATATATATATATATATATATATATATATATATATATATATATATATATATATATAAATTTGAACGGGGGTCATTTTCGGTGTCTACTAGGTAGGATCGATAAAGATTGGAAGAAATTTGTAAAAAATTCCGTCATGAGTGCAACCTCAATAGCTACATTCCTTCGGAGGAAAGTAATAACAGAAAAGACTGCCACAGCTGCATTGAGTTGATAGAACAGGACACACTACTTTCATTAACACAACACAATTGGTGGCAGCTTGACACGACAAAAAACAGATAATAGAATGAGTTTAGGGGAAAAACGATATCACCACATGGTGAAAAACTAAAATAAACGATATCACCACATGGTGAAAAACTAAAATAAACGATATCACCACATGGTGAAAAACTAAAATAAACGATATCACCACATGGTGAAAAACTAAAATAAACGATATCACCACATGGTGAAAAACGAAAATAAACGATATCACCACATGGTGAAAAACTAAAATAAATGAATAAAGTATTAAGTATTGTGTAATAACGGCAGAAAGGTGTAAAACATAAACACACATTTGAGTAGGAGAATTGGAAAACTATGACCATCAAGATAATGAGAGTCATAGATTCGAAGAATTGAGGGTTGTATTTTTTCATCCGTTGTTATTACATTAATTAGGTACCGGTAAGAATAGGTTAATAGTATCGTAATTTATTAAAAAAGAAGACGTCGGTATTACAGTCGTAATTGCAGAAGGAGTTGTTATTCGATTCGTAATCACAGAAAGGTTGTGATTACAGCTTCAATCACAGAACAAATTAGAAAGTTGTAATGACAGTCATAATCACAAAAACAGCTGTGATTACAGTCGTAATTAACATGTTATGAGCGTATTTATAATCACAACAACAAGTGTAATCACTCTTGTAATTACGATTATAATCCTAATCATAATCATATCTCCAGGGTCTGTGATTATAATCGCAATCGTAATCACATCTTGAAAGCCTGTGATTACAATCTTAATCCTAATTATGATGATGATTATGATTATGCCATACACTGGTTTCATCGAAATTCCCATTTTAAACCAATCATCAAATGTAAAACAACTAATCAAAAAATTCATTCGCTTTTGTCTCCAAAATAAAGTATTAGTTATTTAAAATCAGAAAAAAATTGTTTTTGTAGCGAATGCGTTTATAATGTGATCATTTTTGGGGGTCAAACATATTATATATATATATATATATATATATATATATATATATATATATATATATATATATATATATGTGTGTATATACATGTAGTACAGATGTATACGATTTGTGTCTAAATCTGTGGACAGCTATTGAAAAAATATCTTTAAAATAAATCCTTAGGAATATTATGTAAACGCAATATGTAAGATTGATAATTGAGAAAAGATTTTGCTAATATTTCCCAGTTAAAGTTCCTTAATTAATGAGGGAGGGGATATTTGAATGAAATACATCTCGGAGAGGGGAGTGAGGGGGGGGGGGGGGTACTAATTTAAATAGCCATCTTGTTTGGCGAACCAATCCAAGCCTGTCGGCGGAACTTGCTCCAGAGTTGCGCGGAATCGAGTCTTTTTCAAAAGATTTTCTTGAAGAAAACTTTTTAATTACGCCCGTGACCCGAAAAGTTTTAGTAAAATCTCTCTCCGAGTTGGCGGGCAGGTGGAAACTTGGGGACAATCTCGTCCGCTCCTAAAGTTACCGCCGCGGTCCTTCAGGGAACTTGAAATTGGACATGTCACTGATAGCGAAGAACACATTTATATATGTTCGGCTCGCTAAGGACCGACCGAACATGGCGATACTATAGCTCGTTCAGTTAGATGGAATAGTTCAAAGTCCGCATGCGCGAAATTCTGTGGGAATTTTACCGCTGCGATCCTTCAGGGAACTTGAAATTAGACATAACAATGATAGCGAGTCACACATTTATATATGTTCGGCGCGGTAAGGACCGACCGAACATGGCGATAATATAGCTCGTTGGGGTCACCCGTGGTGCAGTGGCTAGCGCGCTAGATTCATAAGCGGGAGTTGGTGGGTTCGATCCCCACCGGTGCCAGAAATATTCTCATCTCAGGGCTCGCAGAGAAGATTCCTGGCTGCACCATGGACGTCGGCGCTAATGGCCAAGATTTATGTCGATGCGCCGTTAAAAAAAAAAAAAAAAAAAAAAAAAAAAAAAAAAAAAAAAAAAAACAAAGGAAAAAAAAAAAATGTAGCTCGTTCAGTTAGATGGAATAGTTCATAGTCCGCATGCGCGAAATTCTGAGGGAATTATTCCCGACGGGTCCTCCATTTGCATTACTATTTCAATGAACAATATGCTACGTGAATCACTATAAAAACTGATTATGTCTCGTTTTGGACAATAAAAGGCTATGAGGGATCAGGCAAGCTAGATAGGGTTTAATGTTACGGTGTTAGGGTGTGTTTTTATGTCAATACTTGGCCAAAACTAAGGCTGAAAATAATTTAGATTATAACGTTGTCTGTTTAAATAGATGGTTAGATGGAGAGAAAAGGGCGTGGCCTATATTCCCGCTGCAGAAAATTACCGCTAAAAATTCTCTCAGTGATAACCTTATCACTATGAAATATAAAACGTTTTTAGCCTTAGCTTTGCCTAAGTATTGATAAACATTAAACACTATCTCCCTTATCTAACCACTCATAGCCTTCCCTAGTACTAAACGAGACATAATCAGTTTTCAGCCTTAGCTTTGGCTAAGTATTGATAAATATTAAACACTATCTCCCTTGCCTGACCTCTCATAGCCTTCCCTAGTCCTAAACGAGACATAATCAGTTTTCAGCCTTAGCTTTGGCTAAGTATTGATAAACATTAAACACCATCTCCCTTGCCTGACCTCTCATACCCTTCCCTAGTCCTAAACGAGACATAATCAGTTTTTAGCCTTAGCTTTGCCTAAGTATTGATAAATATTAAACACTATCTCCCTTATCTAACCTCTCATAGCCTTCCCTATTCCTAAACGAGACATAATCAGTTTTTAGCCTTAGCTTTGCCTAAGTATTGATAAATATTAAACACTATCTCCCTTGCCTGACCTCTCATACCCTTCCCTAGTCCTAAACGAGACATAATCACTTTTCAGCCTTAACTTTGCCTAAGTATTGATAAATATTAAACACTATCTCCCTTGCCTGACCTCTCATAGCCTTCCCTAGTCCTAAAGGAGACATAATCAGTTTTCAGCCTTAGCTTTGCCTAAGTATTGATAAATATTAAACACTATCTCCCTTATCTAGCCTCTCATAGCCTTCCCTAATCCTAAACGAGACATAATCAGTTTTCAGCCTTAGCTTTGCCTAAGTATTGATAAATATTAAACACTATCTCCCTTATCTAACCTCTCATAGCCTTCCCTAATCCTAAACGAGACATAATCAGTTTTCAGCCTTAGCTTTGCCTAAGTATTGATAAATATTAAACACTATCTCCCTTATCTAACCTCTCATAGCCTTCCCTAATCCTAAAGGAGACATAATCAGTTTTCAGCCTTAGCTTTGCCTAAGTATTGATAAATATTAAACACTATCTCCCTTATCTAACCTCTCATAGCCTTCCCTAATCCTAAATGAGACATAATCAGTTTTCAGCCTTAGCTTTGCCTAAGTATTGATAAATATTAAACACTATCTCCCTTATCTAACCTCTCATAGCCTTCCCTAGCCCTAAACGAGACATAATCAGTTTTCAGCCTTAGCTTTGCCTAAGTATTGATAAATATTAAACACTATCTCCCTTATCTAACCTCTCATAGCCTTCCCTAATCCTAAACGAGACATAATCAGTTTTCAGCCTTAGCTTTGCCTAAGTATTGATAAATATTAAACACTATCTCCCTTATCTAACCTCTCATAGCCTTCCCTAATCCTAAAGGAGACATAATCAGTTTTCAGCCTTAGCTTTGCCTAAGTATTGATAAATATTAAACACTATCTCCCTTATCTAACCTCTCATAGCCTTCCCTAGTCCTAAACGAGACATAATCAGTTTTCAGCCTTAGCTTTGCCTAAGTATTGATAAATATTAAACACTATCTCCCTTATCTAACCTCTCATAGCCTTCCCTAGCCCTAAACGAGACATAATCAGTTTTCAGCCTTAGCTTTGCCTAAGTATTGATAAATATTAAACACTATCTCCCTTATCTAACCTCTCATAGCCTTTCCTAGTCCTAAGCGAGACATAATCAGTTTTCAGCCTTAGCTTTGCCTAAGTATTGATAAATATTAAACACTATCTCCCTTATCTAACTTCTCAAAGCGTAACCTACTCTTAAACAATACATTTTTTTTTAATTTTGATTCACGTTAAGTGTTTGATCATTTGGCGGATCAGAACTGAGAGTCTTGGGAGAAATTTCCATCGACGTTCGCGCATGCGTAATTGAGCGTAATTGGGCTTGTTTGAACAGACTATAACCGCATATATTTTAATTATCTTTATCGATATTGTTTGATCTCAAGTCACAAAAAAAAAAAGATTTTCTAAACGTAACTCGAAAATTTCTCCAAAGAACAGCTCACATAAAAAAAAATTCGTCGATCTCTCCAGGATAAGGGACAAACAGCAGGTGTCCAGTAGTTCCTGCTCCTGTAATCTAGATGGCGCATGTAGGCTCGACTCAAAAGGCGCGGTATTTAAAATACTGAGCTTGGCGGGTTTACTTGAATACCGAACAGATGTGTTTTAAATATGTTACATGAATGTCCGTCAAGCAGTCATTATTTCAGTGAGTTAACTATTAAAGTCCATGGCTGTAGTAGCAGCCATCCGGGTAAGTTTCTTGTCTTTCTGCAAGTTTTTTAAATAATTTTCTTTATTATCTGTGGTGTCCCCGCAACAAAAGACCAAACTAAACGAATCCATGCAGTATGAAAGAACAAAGAAAGAATTTCCTCTGACGTATACCAGATTTTTTCTTCGTTTCTGAGAAAATCGAGAAAAAAAAAATTAAAAGGAAGTCGTTAAAAAAAATAGTCTTCAATATGCGTCTTATGCACTAATCTAAATTTACGTATTGTACTGTGCAATAGAACCAAAAATCAGAAGCATACTCACTTCCATATTTTTATATTTTTGTGCCAGGGAGGGGGGTATTTAAGGAGGCAGGGCCGAAAATGGAAAATAAAACATTTAAATTTAACGATTTTTATATAGGCCTTGTGAAAGACTGCCTATTTCATTTTTTTTTTCGTTTTTCGTTTTCTCGAAAACAGACCAGAAACGAGATATATGCCAAATGACTTTGTTTGTTTTTTTTTCTATCCTGCAGCGATTTCTGAAGTTTCTGCGTTTTTTGGGGGATAACCTGCTTATGAGTCTGGGTTTTCTTTAAAATATATTTAATAATAGGCGTTTAATGACGTACTATTTGTCTATTTTATGAACACATTTCTAGTTATTGTAATTAATTCCATGAAGAACAAAGGTCTAGTTAATATCTAATCTTTTCGTTGGTATAAGCCGATGGCCCCTACAGAGCTGTGTAAATACACAACCCTGTATATGTGTAACCCCACACATTCGCCAAGAATCCATTACAAGGTTGTGTGTAAAGCTGTTTGCCTCGCTCGCATTGAATGGGGCCGCTGAACCTCTCACCCGACAACACACCTGTATACAATATTTTCAAGGTGTTTAACACCTCTATGGAAAAGGTATTCCATGTTATCTCCATTGTATCTGAGGCCGGGTTTGGCTGGGTGGTAGAACGCTAGGACTCGTGTTCTTGTGGACTCGGGTTCGAAACTCGTCGCACGCGTAAACATTTCATCATTTAGTGTCATCGTTGAGGGTCGGTTTCGGGGTTACATGATGTTCAAGCCAGCTTTCAATGGGTATCTACAAAGGGAATAAGTTAGGTTGCTTGGACAGATTGCTAACCATACTATCTTCCCATGGTCAAGAATCAGACACCTCTACAGTATCTGATCATATATATATATTATGCTGGAGGAATTCAAAACTCGAACGCGCACTAAAGAATTTATCTTCTAGTGTCTTCGTTCGTGGGTTGGATTCGGTACCCTAGGCCTATCCAGCCTTTAATTAATTTTTTTCCTGTAGTGGGGTTGCTTAATTCCAGAAGGTAAAACGAAAATTTTCTTCCAACAAAATTTCCTTATTTTACACTAGACCTTTTAAGACAAATGTGCCATCACCAGGTACTAACAAAAAAAAATAGAAACATGCATTAACATTATTGGACTCAAAAATTAGTAGATTTTTGGGCTTCTAGTACATTACCAGACAGTGTATAATTAGAATTTATAAAGCTAACTACTATACACTGTCCTGATAATGTACTAGAAGCCTAAAGAAGCACTAATGGTACAGCCTGCGCGTTGAAAGGACTAGACCAAAATAAAGAAATTTTGTGGAAAGACGAATTTTGTTTTACCTTCTGGTATTTAATTAATTTATTAAGGGTACCTGCAAAGGGCAAAAACCAGGCGGCCGGAACATAGTACTGACCACACTATCTCCCTGGTGTGTCGAAAATCAGATACCTCTAGTGATTTATAGAATCATGGCGTAACACATTTTACATCGACATAATTGCATTCTGTTTATTTGAGGAGAAGAAGATGTTGGCGTTTCTTTTACTCGTATAAGATACATGAGGGGTTCTCCCGTGGTCTAGTGGCTAGCGCGCTGGATTCATAAGCGGGAGATGGTGGGTTCGACCCCCACCGGCGACAGGAATTTTCTCATCTCAGGGCTCGCTGAGAAAATTCCTGGCTGCACCCTGGAGGCCCGGCGCTAATGGCCAAGATTAGCGATGCGCCGTAAAAAAAAAAAAAGATACATGATTCAGAGTTATATTTAACCTCCTAGGCTAAAAAGTGTTGTATTCCAAAGTAAAAAATGTAACTGCGTATTCAACGAGCTTATGGACGTCATCGAATCTCTTTCTCTTGGCAAGCTGTATTTCTAATAATGAATTGTTTTTCTTATTTTACTTAATCTGTTTTATTGTCAAATACATTATCCAACTATAAGCAATTTAAAAATAACAAGGAATAAAACAGACAAAAAGAATCGTTCGAATAAACGAAATCAATTACTTTAAAGTTTTAAACACTTATTTCTCCGATTGACATCGCCTAATTAAAACTTTCTTTGGAACCTTTTTTGTAGAGCATTTAGTAAGCTTTCGAATGGTAACCTTCTGCTTCCCAAGATTGTCAACGGTTTTCGAGATACTAACGAAAGTATACAAAGCTGCCAAAACATTTTATGTCTGTTAATAAAATATTTTATTCTAACCCTTCCTTAACTCCAAACGTAACACAAATTTCAACATATGAGTTTTCATGAAAGTAGAACATGCAGAAAATGTTTCAACTGAATTCCATGATTCTAAGTACCCAAACCAAAAACGGTATTCAACAACTAATTTTCCAATTTTCTCAAAAACGGTTAAAGCTATCGCCTTGAAAATGGTTTCATTCGTTTTCCTAGCTCAAGAAGCCTATAAAACGAGTACTTACAAGCTTATGAACTCAAAAACGTAAGCGTTACGATTTTCTTTTGCGCAAAATTCGCCCCAAACGCCATCTTCCAGTGGGCTGATTCTGCTGGTTAACGAACTTGACCTTTCAAATTGGAAGACGGATTTTGGTACCAAATTTCATCACAATCGGACCATTAGGGAAGCCAAAAATGAGCGAACAGACAAATATATATATATATATATATATATATATATACAAATTTGAACCACCGTTATTTTCGGTCTCTAGGGGTTCTGAAACGCGAAATTTTCTAGTCGACACTTCTGGATTGTTTCATGAGATCAACCTTATAAGCAGGGTTCCTTCCTATGGGGGGGGGGGAGGAACCGCGCTTAAAAGGCGGATTTTTACGTAGGTAGGCTATGACAGGGGAGAATAGTCACGGAGGAAGGGTATGACAAGGGCCAGTTATCACGGAGGCAGATTTTGACAGGGGCAGGTTGTGACAGAAGCAGGTTATGACAAGGGTACGTTGTCAGGGAGGCAGGTTATGACGGGGGCAGGTTGTCACCGAGACAGATTTAGACAAGGGCAGGTTATGACAGGGGCGAGTTGTCAATGAGACAGATTTTGACAAGGACAGGTTATGACAGGGGCGAGTTGTCAATGAGACAGATTTTGACAAGGACAGGTTATGACAGGGGCGAGTTGTCAATGAGACAGATTTTGAGAAGGGCAGGTTATGACAGGGGCGAGTTGTCAATGAGACAGATTTTGACAAGGGCAAGTTATGACAGGGGGGAGTTGTCAATGAGACAGATTTTGAGAAGGGCACGTTATGACAGGGGCGGATTGTGACCGAGACAGGTTTTGACGGGGGCAGGTTATGACAGGGGCAGGTTATGACAGGGGAGGGTTGTGACCGAGACAGATTATGACAGGGGCAGGTTATGACAGGGGCAGATTGTCAGAGAGGCAGACACTAGCAGGTCCAGTAGTATCCAGTTGACTCGGTATCTTCTTCTTATTGAGACATGAAGAGTACTAACGAAAAAGTGTAGTCTTGTCTTAGTGTCTGCACTCCACAACACAAAAGTGTAGTCTTGTCTTGTGTGTAGTGTCTGCACTCCAAAACACAAAAGTATAGTCTTGTCTTGTGTGTAGTGTCTGCACTCCACAACACAAAAGTGTAGTCTTGTCTTGTGTGTAGTGTCTGCACTCCACAACACAAAAGTGTAGTCTTGTCTTGTGTGTAGTGTCTGCACTCCACAACACAAAAGTGTAGTCTTGTCTTGTGTGTAGTGTCTGCACTCCACAACACAAAAGTGTAGTCTTGTCTTGTGTGTAGTGTCTGCACTCCACAACACAAAAGTGTAGTCTTGTCTTGTGTGTAGTGTCTGCACTCCACAACACAAAAGTGTAGTCTTGTCTTGTGTGTAGTGTCTGCACTCCACAACACAAAAGTGTAGTCTTGTCTTGTGTGTAGTGTCTGCACTCCACAACACAAAAGTGTAGTCTTGTCTTGTGTGTAGTGTCTGCACTCCACAACACAAAAGTGTAGTCTTGTCTTAGTGTCTGCACTCCACAACACAAAAGTGTAGTCATGTCTTAGTGTCTGCACTCCACAACACAAAAGTGTAGTCTTGTCTTGTGTGTAGTGTCTGCACTCCACAACACAAAAGGCTTTCAATAAATTGACTTAATTTCTAAAGCTATGTATATAGATGAGTGTTCCCTGCTTCCTATTTTCTATTCATGGCGGTCAGTAAATAAATTTTATGATATCAGTTTGATTTGATAATTATGGACTTTATCTACAGGAATCGCAAGATTCTGAACGTTGAAACTGTTGTCCTTAGTAGTAGGTTGTCAGAGATTAAAAGAAACAGGTTGACACAATGTAAGGCATTGAGAAAACCTGCTCTATTGTCATTTTACTAGTAAAACCTGCCTGTTATTACAGCTTGACAATTATGAATTATAATAATACAAAAGAAGAAATGAAGAATCTTTGAAGAATTGTTTCATCCTGCCTTTTTCTTCCCTATTAAATGATAAATGTTATTTTATGAATTGTATAATGGTAATTATTTTTAATTATTCATTTTGCTTTTCAGGTAATGTTGGAGTCTTTCTGTCTTCTATCTTACTGTAAGTAGGAATGGAATATTGTAGAAATCATATATTTGAAACATATATTTACCAAAATGTACGAAAAATATCTTATTAATATTAAGGAGGTGCGAATTATAATTATTAACCTTCATTATAACATTCATGATATTTAATATAAGTACTTTTTTACAAGAGAAAAGATCTGCCAAGATTTTGACTTAGATTTGAATATATATATATATATATATATATATATATATATATATATATATATATATATATATCCCAGAGGGTGAATCAAAATTTAGTCTTCCCACAAATTGTCTCTTTATTTTGCACTAGGCCTTTCAACACAAATGTGCCATCATCAGGTGCTGGCATGCATGTTCATTTATGTTGTTACAGCATAATGCTGTTCCGGCAGAAGCTCGACAAGCTGTATTCATTTTACTGATGTTTTCCGGTAGTGGGGTTGCTTAATTCCAGAGGGTACTCTACCGGAAAACATCAATAAAATGAATACAGCTTGTCGAGCTTCTGCCGGAACAGCATTATGCTGTAACAACATAAATGAACATGCATGCCAGCACCTGATGATGTCACATTTGTGTTGAAAGGCCTAGTGCAAAATAAAGAGAAAATTTGTGGGAAGACTGAATTTTGATTCACCCTCTGGAATTAAGCGACCCCACTACCGGAAAACATCAATAAAAATATATATATATATATATATATATATATATATATATATATATATAGGCCACTACGGCCCTACCCGCAGAAAGTTCTCGGAGGTGAAGGCTGTAATGTCATTTCATTCTATTTTCTATTCCTTCAAGTGCCCCTGAAGAGGCATCATAGGGACATGAAACATGTAGGGCATAATAAAGGAGTAGTGTAGAAAGGGAGCGTTTTTTTTTTTTTAAATTTGACCTTCTTCCATATATAAATATATTGAAAAATAGGCTCACCATCTTATCATAAATTTATTTTTAAAAATAACGAGTCATCAATAAGTTATTCTGTTTATCAACAATATCAAACAATAAATCGTGATAAATATTAACAATCAATTTACAAATCCATAAATACAGAAATGATGAGCCGAAGTATTGATAGTCTATATTTATTTCATAAAAAAAAAAAAAGTTTAAAAAAGACCATATCGTCGATACAGATGCAAAGTATCGAATGTGAAAAAACGCATTTTTCATTTTCAATCGATACTGGTTGCTGTTGGACTGATGTACGGCAAACTCTCGAATCTAAGTACACTCAGTGAAAGGGGAAAGTAACCATTGTCTAAAGGTAGAATCTGCCGATTATTTGACTGTCCAATAGCAAAGTAATGAAACACATTTTGTTTCCTCGACAATAACATCCGAGTGATAAGAAATCATCAATAAATTATTTTATTTATTATGCAATATAAAAAAAAATATTAAATATTCATAATCCACTCTAAATCAGTTAATATCATAGGGCGGCAACTTCTGTATTTGGAAGGATCCGTTTAATTTCTCCGTAACTGTAGTGCTGTTTTTATTAGAATAATTGAGGCGATTAACTCATTTTATCAATTAATAAATTTTGGTCACTATAAAATAACAGTAGGGGCGAGGTTACCTCAGTGGTAGAGTACTGGACTAATATGCTGGAGGATCTGAGTTCAAACCCCGAGCGTAGTACTAAAGATTTTTTCTTCTAGTGTCTTCGTTCATGGGTTGGATCCGGCTTCCCTGACTGTCCCTAGGCCAACCCAGCCTTTAATTAATTTATTAATGGGTACCTTGGTACTAATGACCTAGGAGTTGTAGCAGCAAGGGGAAAATTAGCCGGCCGGAGCATAGTACTGACCACACTATCCCCCTAGTGTATTCCTGTTTTTGTTAGAATAATTGATGTGGTTAACTTTATCAACTAATAAATTTTGGTCACTGTAAAGTATGAATATTGGTTCCGGTACTGACCATGGCTGCCTCGAGAAACCTCTTGGTTAGCGGTATGTTGTACCTAGCCAGCTGTGCGAAACAGACATTCCTGAAGTCTACGATGATCTCTAGGCCTAAATGGTGGATACCTTCAAGCAGCATGATGTCCATCATCATGATACCTCGCATAATCATATACAGCGGGTCGAAGTCATCAGCTGATGGTCTCGTGTGGGAGAAGACTAGGAGACGGTCGCCAGAGGAGGAGATGGTAGGGCTGAATCCAATATGGCTGAAACAAAACAGCTGATTAAATTCAATATCTAGAAGGTTATAGGTTAAGGTCTTTATAAAGTATGGACGAAAGATTTATATAACAAAAAGTATTGTGCTATTTATACTAGAATACGGAACACTAAATAAATAAATACCCCTACATGACATGAACGAATTGTTGTATGACAGCAGCCAGTACAAAAACACAATATTCTCTTGCATACAAAACACAGACCTGTACAATCATATATGCAGAAATTTACAGAATTAACAGTAGACAAAGGAAGAAATATGGGCTCCTGCTGCTTTCATAGGCCCACTTTGTATTTGAAAAGTCCGTCTTGCAGGAACTGCGTCATCTTAGTGGGGTTCCGTTCATATCCCTAGTGTCATTAGTAAAGGAGTAGAATCACTTATTTTTTAGCGAGAGAAATATAAAATAAAATCTGAAAGAGAAGTCATATAAGATTTTAACCCGCTGTTGGTCGCATTTCCCTCACACTTGCCTTAAATTTATTTTAACCCCTTCAAGTCCATTGTCCATCCGGCTGGACATAACTTCTTTACTTTGTATCACACCATCTATGGCCGATAGATGTTTACTACCACTTTGGTTTGAAGCTCTATGCATTTGTCTTCCTCTTGACATCTAATATAAATTGATTCCATTAGATTTTGAAAGGTTTTGTATAAAATCTTCTCTGTTCCACCCCGGGCAGTCATGGATTCTACAACTTAGTAACTTTTCCTTACATACTTAGTCCAAATTGTTTCTGTTTATTGTTCAAAACTGCTCCAAATTTAATGTACATGACCTTTTTAAACGTTGGAAGTTCAATTTTATGAATAAAGTTTGTAATAAGGTGTATATGAATTTTTGAAAATACTTGTCCAGTATAAACATGGGAAGTCAACCCTCATTGATGTAACAATATTTTTTATCTATATTTGAAATATTTTACTGTTATATTTTGTTTTTATGTCGTCATAATTGTTTTTTTGAGTACCATAATAATGAGTAACTTTTTCTGAATGGTATGGGGTAAAAGGCGCCCAAACCATTCAAAAATATCATCGGTCCATTCACACGATTTTCAAAAAATTTATTCTTATTAGTTTTATGTTTAGTTTTTTTTTTTTTTTTTTTTTTTTTTTTTTTTAAATTATCTCATTTTGAGGCTAGACTATGAAAATATTTCATTTTCATTATAACTATGCGCTGACAACATTTTCTTGTCTAAAATTCTAATCTATTTTTACAATACCTTATTATATTTGAACTTTTACAATAATATTTACTAATAATTTTTCAAATTTATTTTTTCCGAATTAATTTCTTTTAAATTGTTAATAAATTACTGCTTTAATTATCTATTTTTTTTTTAATATTTCCAAATTTTGAATATTTTTTTTCATCCACAAATCATATTGCTTGACAACCAACGTCCAGTATACTGGACATTACATAACTCCTGTCAGGTTAATCATAAAATTCTGAAAAAAAATCTGCAATCTTCACAAAAGCAATACACAACCATGACAGGAAAATAAAAAAATTTTATCAAGAAATAAAAATTTGGATCTGAAGGGGTTAATGCGAATATTTCATTTTATTGAATACTGATATTTTTTCTATGCGTCATTTGTACATTCACACAGAATACGAAATGATTTCCGAAGAAAAACTTTGCTTTGCTAATCCTCTACTAAACTTTTTGTTCGAGCGTGAGGGAAACCCTCCAGGCGCGACCACTCGTGTCACCGAACTGAGCCTGCGCGGGGGAAGTTTCCAGACCTCCCCAGACTCCTCTATCTCCGACGTTTTCAGTATAACTCTTGTCAGCACACGGTCCTCTTTCTGTTGTCAAGTATTGTCGCTGTTCCGTTTATAGTTTGGTTTGAAAAATGTGTAGTAAGCGAAGTTCTGAGAAGATTTTACGGCTTTTGGTCAATCGGCCAAAAGAAAAAAAGAAAAACTTATACAGGCAACGGGCAA